>MDKI01185025.1:0-112712 GCA_005239505.1 Nicotiana paniculata | reverse complement strand
ATTCTCAACAGTTTCTTCATCCACATTCCTAGCTTTAACAACCTGATCAATCCCTTTCATCATCACTTTTTTTGCCTAACCAAATTAAGTGCACTGGAAACTCTAGCTAGAGATCGATCAACTGGAATATCGGCACGATCTGATGCATTAGTTTTTTGTTGCCACTTAGCATTTAAATAGCCCCTAGCATCCCCTCATAATTTTTCCACCTTGCTCATCTCCTCAGCTAAAGCCAAAACTTCAGCAGGTAGAACACGTTCCTTATTGACAGTGCTATCGATCAAATTTTCCTCCTGTTGCATATCATCATTCGCCCTATTCCTTTTAATCAATGAACAAAAATCTTCACCAGCATGTCCTTGTCGTTTGCACACATTACAATATGATGGACTGTTATCAAATACGAACTCCTGTATATGCTCAAAAACCTTACCAGATTTGTCGTCGATAAATTGTAACTTCATATTTTTGGGATGTTTGTCAAGGAGATCAAGAACTACCTTAACTCTAGCTGTACTAGGTCTTTTCCTAGATTGTGTGGCCTTGTCTATTGCAATAGGTTTTCCCACAGCTGATGCGATTGACAGTAAAGGTTTCTTGGCGAACAGGTTCGTCGGCAAATCTGGAAACGATACCCATGCCACTGTTTTTGACGTCTCAACCTTAGGATTGTAATCTTGAGTCCATGGGAATGTACGATATTGATGTTGTTGTCCTTTGTACTGTAAATAACCAACCTGTTTCGAAAGAACTGTTACAAAATCGTCATAAACATCACAACGAATCAACAATTGTCGAAACGCGAGCAAGCTGATCAAACAACGACCTTTAATCCCAAACTGTGTTGGAATTAAATTTCGTAGTTCCGACAAATCTGGCGCACCATATGAGAGCTTCATGACTACAGCTTGGTGAAGACCTTCTTCAACTGCATATTACTCCATTTCCTTAAACGAAAATTGCATCATAAGCTGTCCATGAACATGTTGGACAGGTTTAAGGATTGTTTTGGTTACTGGTTGTGATTTGGACGTGAGTAATGAAGCATATGTATTTGTTTTAGGGTTGGGATCCGTCTCTCCCACAGCTTGAAGCTGGGGAGAGGCCTGCACGTCCATGGCAGTCCTTAGTTCTCCATGTCGCCCAAGAAAGAGAGGAGAGAGGAGAGAGCAGCGTATGTGGGATTTAGGGTTTGTATGAAGAACCGCAGTTTTGAGGTTTAATTTATATATATATATATGTTATTTTCAGAGTCCGTATGATGTTTTTAGACTTGTGTGCATGTTTGGTTTAGAGCCCCTAGGGCTCAGGTGAGTTTTGGATAGGCCACGTGATGTTTTACACTTATGAAAAATTGATGTTTTGCTGGCTCTGGTGTACAATGATATTTTGTACTATGCAATCGCATAGCAACAACCACGATCACAAAGCAACAACCGCGATCACATAGACTAAATTCTGGGGGTCATTTTTGTATTGTGCGAACAAGGTCTGGGCCCACGAACGCACAGTGTATTGGATCTAAGGGGAGGGGAGCCCAGCACCCTATGAAAACACCCCCCCCCCAACGCGAAAGCATAATGTAAATCCTTGGGCCATTATTTTGTTCTATGCGAATGCGGCAGGCCCTATGCGAACGCATAGAAGGCCTGCCTAGATATATAAATACACTTTTAAATACGGACATAATTCTTTTTCATCATAATTTTCGAACCCCACAGCCCTAAGGACTAATTTCTTCACCAAAGTTGATCCCCAAGTTGTTGTTAATTAATTCTAAATTTTAATCTTTCAATTACCCAATGTTTTCATCACATTTAAATCAAAAACTAAAAATTTTCTTGGTAAAAATTGAGCGTTTGGGTAGAATTAGGGAATTTTGTAAAAATTGAATCTTTACCTTGAATAGAGACTGGATTTCGCAACTAATTGTATATTCAAGCTCGTGGGTGAATGGGTAAACGTAATTTGGTCCGAACCTCAAGTTTAGACCAAGCGAGCCCGGGGTCGGGTTTTAACTTTTTTTGAGAAAACTTAGGAAAAATTATTATTTTCAGTAACGTTGATTCCTTTAGCATTAATTAATGATATTAAGTTAATTATTGTTATATTCGAGTGTATTGGAGGTGAATTCAAGAGAAAAAGTTATAATTGAACAGTGAATGACCTGCGAAATTAAGGTAGGTGGTTGGTTTAACCTTGACTTGAGGGAATAGGAATCCCCAACTCAATAGTTATGTGAAATGTCATGTGTGTGGTGTATAGGTGAGGTGACGAGTATCTATGCACCACCAAATTATCTGCTTACATGATCCCTTCCCCGTTTCCAAATTTAATTTCTCATGTTTTAATTGTTTCATGTCCATTATTGTTTCTATGATTACTTGGCTTGTTAATTTATTGTTAAGTCTGGTTGCAGTTATTTTGATAAAAGTATTAGTGTTTTCCTTGGTTTTATTGTGGTACATCAAGATTGAGGGAGTTGTCATTGCTTTACGAGATATATATGTATTCTTGTTGCTCCCATTTTGTGATGATATTGATGAGTTTATGAAAAGTAGATTTTTCTGTTTACTAATGTTGAGATGAAATTATTGTGGGTTTTTGATAAATAAATAAATTGATAGTGATGAGGGTGGATAAATGATAGTGATAAGGGTGGATAAATGATAGTGATAAGGGGAAATAAATGATAGTGACAAGGGTGGACAGGTGGGATTGGGTTGCGCGCCGCACAAGACAGTGATAAGGGGGAATATTTATATTTTACTGATTTTAATTACAAAGATTTGGAAACTTTACTGTTTTACTCTATTGTTTTCTCATATTCTACACATGTAGTTATTTAAAGTAAAGTTGGAAATTTGGAATTTTTTGTGAGATTTTGGTGACAGCTGAGGCCTGGAATAGGCAACTGAGTTATTTTATTTATGGTTTCGGTTTATACTTTCTTGTTTGTGTTGAATTGTTTTCTTGCTTTATTTGACATGGGTTAAGTTACAATTGCCCCGCCTTGGCCTCGTCACTACTTCGTCGAGGTTAGGCTCGGCACTTACTCAATACATGGGGTCGATTGTAATAATACTACACTCTGCACTCTTTCATGCAGATATAGGTACCTGCCAGTAGTAGAGATATTTCGTAGCCGCTATTCATTATTCGGAAACACGAGGTATATTTGTCGGCGTTCGCAGATCCCAAGAGTCATCTCTTAATTCGTTGAGACTGTTTTAATATTTTCTCCAAACAGTTATATTATTTCGTTCAGCCCATTATTTGTAGTATTCTTTAGTACTTCGTGAATTGTGACACCAGACCCTGGGGTAGTCTTAGAGTGATTTATATAATTAGTTTGTGGCTAGGGTTATTTACTTGTTTAATATTTTATATTTGGAGTTATTCTTTGGAAACCAGTAGATTAAGTTTACTTTAAATTTATTTTATTATGTCTAATGGATAATCAAAGGAAAGTAGCTACTCGAACTATAACGTTGGCTTGACTAGCAAGTGGGGTGTTAGGCGCCATCACGATCCCTAAGGTTTGGAATTTGGGCCGTGATAGTTTCTTACCAATTTATGTTCATTTCTTTATTTCCTTGCTTTGTATTGTATATCTAAGTGTATTGTATATCTAAGTGTGGATTAAATAACTTGTTGTGCTTTTGTATTTCACGACTTCTATTTATTATGAAGTGAATTATTGTTCCTTTAATTATTCTTGTTCTTGAATGTTTTCAAAGGGATAAGATAACCCTATGAATCACCCATTAACTTTGAATTAATTTTGGAAAAGCTAATTTGGAGTTTAGAAAGATTAATTAACAAGAACTTGAGGCGTTAACCCTCACTTTATAGATTCTGCTCAGTGATAGAATTGAACTACTTGTATCCATATCAGTGTGCTTAATCCCTTAATTGTTTTAGGGATGATTCAATTAGGAAGTCTTGTTAGTCTTTGGAAGAATCTAATATAGAATAATTTCCTGAGGCTAATTAACATAGCTCACTCATATTTGTAAAATCGTGAAATACATTGGATCGTTACTTGAGTGTAATTCCCATTGCATCCATACTTGTAGCCATTGATCATTTTACTTGTTTTCTAGGTTAGTTTACATTTTCACAATTAGCTGTAAATATTTTCATAATCACTTTTTAAGTATTTGGCTTAGCACAATAAGTGATAATTCTCTTACATGCATAATCGCCTATATATTGTTCTATGTAGGATTTGACCTCGACTCATAGTTGGGTAAATTATATTGCATGCGATCGTGTCCATTTACTTTTAGTAGTGGATTTGGATGTCATCAGAATTAGCGCTGTTGCCGGGGAATAATTTGACGTATTTAAGTTGTTTGAGAAGTAAGCGTAAGTGCTTTGGTACATATATGTGAATATTTGTGTAATTATTTTTCTTATATTTTTTATATTCTTATTTGTTTTATTTATTTTTATTTTCTTAGTTTTGGAAAAATGGCATCGCATAATGAAAATTAGTCGGATGGTAGTTGTTCATACTTTGATGGCCCTTGTCCATATTGTGGATGTTACACCCCATGTTTTTGTACGTGGAAGTACACCAAGAGTAAATTGATGAAAGCTCGGAAATGAGATGTTACACCCTACATTTTCATACATTAAAGTTTCATCGTAAGTTGATCAACGTGAGCTCGGAATGAGATTATTTTGAGGCTATAAGTATTACGCTATTTCAAACAAGTGATAAGTAAATTCGTGAAGGTGAAAGAGTAAGAGAATCGATGAAAATGAGTTTCGCCAAAATTTGACATTTTTAGATAAATAACGGTCCGAGCTATAATATCCGGCATTTATGGACTAGTGCCATGCAAGGTACCACATGACCATAATAGTAGGGTACATAAAGTGTGTTAAAAGTGAGTAGTATTTTAAGTAATTTGAGATAATTCTTAGTTATGTGGATAATTGGATAATTAATATTTTTTTGTGGGAGATTAAATAATTAATTAAGCATTATTTATAAGCTTAATCCCCCCCAACGTGGCAAGCACACTAGTCCAAATAAGTGACTCAGACACTATGTAGCAAGGTGTCACATTGTTAGAGCATACAACAAGATGATACGCACCTCTTTAGATATCTAAATGTGATTTTCATAATGTTATTCACTTCCCTCACCACATGCAAGCTAATGTTTGCTTATTCCCTTAAAATTACAAGATACAAGCATCACATTTCAGCACAAAATTGAGCAGAACTTGACAATGGTCGGAGTCGATATATTGTCAAAATCGATAATAATTTCATAAAGATTACATACGTGATTTTCTACAATCAAATCTCATACAAGACTACTTAATACTTATCAATGTGAGATTTCGCGATTCTAAGGAAGTACAGTGCAATCTTTCTCAAGAATATTATACAGATTTTTCCCTACTTCGATTCGTCGTTACGTGCTTTGTCGCAATTGTCATGTATTAGAGGATTTGTCAAGAGAATCGGCTCAGATATGTTCAGGTTATCCCTTCTTTCATTTTGGCACGATCCATACGATACAAACGAAACAAGCAAATTCACAACTTCCATAAATGACTCTATTCATAGAAATACTAGAGGTTCCTATGTTCTTGATTCCCCATACGTCTTATTATTCTATCGTATGTTCATGGTTCTCATAAAATACGTAAGTTGATGAACTTTATTTCATGATATTAATCAAAGGCATAATGGTCTTATTACATTCCGAGAAATTTTATTGACGAACTTCTCATGCACTGTATTAATTTACATTGACCCATGACCAGATGGCATTATATACGCGTATATAAATATATAATATGTATATGGGATATTAGAAAAGGTTACGGAGTTATATACACACCACCACCTGATCAGCTGGTATACGTTAATGATTTTTCCCACAGTGGCCGAGATATTATGATGGGATGCCCTCAGAGTCTTGATGATGTTATGTACGCATGTACCTATGCATGGTATGATATTTATGTGAATATGCACGACCTTATAAATAATAATGATTCATAAAGTTATTGAGACTTACATACTCGGTATATTATTTGTACTGACGTCCCTTGCTTGGGGACGTTGCGTTTCATGCCTGCAGGTCCCGATAGAAAGGTTGAGAGTCCTCCAAGTAGGCTATCTGTAATGATCCGACCGGTTGTTTTGTGTTATCGGACCTCGTTCCCCTAAATGAAACTTCTCGTAGCGGCTTATTGTGATTTATTACTTGCGGGGACGGGTGGTTCAAGATTCCGAAGCGTTTAGAGTGATATAGGAACACGTGGTTCCTTAAGGTTGGACTTTAAGGCCAAGTTTCGACCTCAAAATTGAGTTTCGATGGTTCCCGTAGCTTCGTATGATGATTTCGGACATTTGAGTATGTTCAGAATGGGTTTTGGATGACCCGGTAGCTTTTCGGCACCCAATAGCGAAATAAGAGTTTCCTTAAGTTCATAATGTGGTTTGGGACGTCTTTTTGTGTTATCGATGTCTAAAAGGAATTCCGAGTCCAGGAATAGATTTGTTATGTCATTTATGACTTGCTTACAAAATTTGGTGTCATTCCGAGTAGTATAGGTCGAATTCGGCACATTGTTAGCAAATTCAAGAACTTAAAGTTCCTAAGTTTGAGTCTAGGGGTTTTGAGGTGTGATTTTGAGTTTTAGCGTTGTTTTGTGTGTTCCGAAGGCTCGATCGAGTCTGTATTATGATTTGGGACTTGTTGGTATACTTGGACATGGGCTCGGGTGGGTCCAGGTGCCTCTCGAGCACCAAACGAGGACAAAAACCAGCTGAAACAGTTGCTGGTGCACCTGATCTGGTGTGACCGCAGGTACGGTTGCCCAGTCACAGGTGCGAGACCGCTCCTGCGGTCCTTGCCTCGCAGGTGCGTCTTCAGGTGAGGGTGCCCATTTCTCGCATGTGCGGATAATATCTGCAGGAGCGGAGCCGCAGGTGCGAGCCCAGGACCTTTGCCTCTCTTCCACAGGTGCGGTACCCCTGTAGGTAGTGAGTTCTTCAAAACACTGGACATAATCGTTTCAACCCCATTTCTTCCCCCATAGTCGACATTGAGAACTTGGAAAAGAGCCAAATGACCTAGCTGCTAAAAGGTAAGTGATTTCTACTCTAATGTTAGTTAAATACATGAATTCCTAAGTAGATTAACCTCCTAATTAGTGAAATTCAAGGGTTAGAGGAAAAACTTAGTGCTTTGTGAAATTTGGGGAATTACCCGCTAACTAGCTATGAAATCATGCAAAAATCATATATTAATGATCCTTAGGGTATGGGTAAGTGTTTCCTTCAATAATTTTCCGAATACGAGCATGTGCACCCGGGGTGTATTTTTGGGATTTTTCAAAGTAGGTTGAAATAACTACTTAATTAGGTAAATTTCATACTTTTGACAATAGATTAATTCATGTACACAATATTTGACTAGTTTCGAGTCCTTGGGAGACAAGTTTGGAGTTTTGGGCGCGTTCCTGACCCGGAATGTAGGTTCGGCACGAGGTGAGTCTTCTTTCTAATCTTGTAAGAGGGAATTGTCCCCATAGGTGATTATGAATAATTGCATGTCCTTATTTGCGGGGGATACGCACGCACGAAGGGACGAGAGTCCGTGCGTAGCTACTATTATGCTATGATGGGTAGTTCTAGGACTCACGAGCATGATTTTATGTGCCTTACATGTGTCCTTGAATGTATTTTGAGTTGCATAGTATCTTTGAATTGGTATGATAGTATTAGGAAGTTATGTTCAAAAATTATATTTCTTAAGTTCTTGCTTTTACGTACAATCTCTGTTAAATCCCAAAATATTGAAAAATTATATCTATATATACGGCACCCACGTCACATGTATGATTCGTGAGCGGGATAGCCCTACTATTAGGTTAACTGGGTCGCATGTTCGATTCGCGAGCGGGGTAATAGATGCATCTATGGTTTGCTCAGTTCGACCCTATGCAATGCACATTTATTTTTGCGACGCTTCGGCCGTACGCTTTCAGCCAGCATACTATGTCCTATATAATTTATTGGGAGTTTTTTTGTAATTGTATAAATTGTTTCATGTGAAAAAAGAGAATTTAGTACATTATATGCTAGTGAAATTTGACATGAAAAGGTAATTACAATTATACTTGATATTTTATGTCTTTGTGATTTCTACGACTGTTATGCCTGCCTAGCCCTTATTAAATTATGTTATTTAAAATTTTGGCCGTAGTAAGTATCACGTCTACCTCTCGTCACTACTTCAAAATTAGGCGGGATACTTACTGGGTACATATCGATTTAGGTACTCATGCTAGTATCTATACTTAATTGTATAGGCTCTGAGGCAGGTGCATCTGGGTATTCATCCGGAGCACGTGCTTGACCTATATTTGGCGTGGACTTCTCGGTGAGCTGCTTTCCTTGACGTTCTTCTCTGGCAGCACCTTGGAGGTCCTCTTTTATTTTTCTATGTCTGCACTAATTTTCTTCAGACTGTAGGGAAAACTTGTACTTTCTTTCGGATACTCGTTTCTATTAGATGCCCGTAGATTTGTGATGCCAGTTCCTAGCATGCCCACGTAGTGGATATTCTATTCTTTTGGATTGTAATTATTGGTGGTGATTACTATATTTATTACCCACTTTTGGTTGTGTAGGTCACTTATTTACTTCAAAATTTAAAAATCTAAAAGAAAAACCTATCAAGTATGGGAAATTGTTTTATAAATTAAAAAGGGATCACTAGTAAATTAAGGTTGGGTTGCCTGACATCGGAGTTGGGCGCTATCACGGCCAAAATTGGGATGTGGGGCGTGACACTATCAGCTCAGCGGAAGGTATTGATTCGCTCCATTTTCTCCGGAGTTGCTTAATTGGTCTTAGGATATGTATTGATAGGTATGGCGGGGCCCGATGTTATGCCCCACAGTATTACGATGATGTTACGCTCCGTAGTATTATATTATGATGATGTTACGCTCCGTAGTATTATATTATGATGATTTTATGCTCCACAGTATTATATTACGATAATGTTACAACATGTAGTATTGTAGGATCAATTTTTCGTAAGATAATTGACATCAATACAAGGACAAGATTATTTGGAGATTATAATTATTATACTAGTTCAAGCAAGTGATAAGTAAATTCGTGAAGATGAGAGGGTAAGCGAGTTGAAGAAAATGAGGTTGGTCGAAGTTTGTCATTTGGCGATAAAGTACGCTTCAAGCTATAATACCCTGTATTTATGAATTTGTGTTGTACAAAGTACCATATGACCATGGTAGTATGGTGTATAAAGTGTGTTAAAACTGAGTAGTATTTTAAGTAATTTGAGATCATTCTTAATTATGTAAATAATTGAATAATTAACGAATTTAGTAAGAGATTAATTAAAAATCTTTGGATAAAGTTAAGGCCCCTAATGTGGCAGCCAATGGAAGCTAAAGATATGACTCTTGAATTATATAGCAACATGGCACACTTACAAAACTAAGTGGCTAAGTCATCAAATTAGTGGGTCCTACCAACTAACACTTTTAAAGAATTACTTTTAAACTCCAAGTCCTTGGATGTTGATCTTACATATGGAACTCCAAAAATTTCATACCCTTATGATACTCCCTACTGATTCTGAGAGCGTGCGGAGATATATAGTTGGGCTGCACTCAGGTATTAGGGCCAACATGGTCCGAGAGGTGGAGATGGGGACTCCCTATCAGGTTGTGGTCGGGATAGCTCGCCAGATTAAGGGTTATCGATCGAGGGGCAGAGAGCAAAGTCAGCAGGATAAGAGAGCTAGATTTTAGGAGATTTTAGAGGTGCTCCAGCTAGGGGTAAAGGTCTGTTCGGTAGATGCCAGCCTAGCAGGCCTCCATATTCATCTTCTCCACCACCTCCTCGTGGTGCTCTAGTGAGGCCTTATTTAAGCGCCATGCCAGAGAGTTCCTACCGTCCACCAGCCATTTAGGGTTCCTCAGGCGGGTATTCTGGTCATCAGGGGTCTCCTAGTCCTTACTTCAGTGCCATGCTAGGGGGTTCTCACCGTGCCCCAACTATCCAGAGTTCCTCTTCAGGGCAGCAGGCCACGCCACCGGCGAGATGTTATGAGTGTGGGGATTCAAGTCATATGAGGAGGATTTGTCGCAGGCTTCGGGGAGAGACCGTTCATCAGAGTTATCAGCCTACATTTTCAGCACCGACGGTTCATACACCTAGAGGTGGAGGGCAGGCTAGTAGAGGTCGTCCCAGAGGTAGAGGCCAGCCAGGGGGAGCTTTGCCGACCCCTATTCATTCCAGCGAAGATCAGTCATCCGGTGCTCCAGCTAGATTCTATGATATTCAGGCCCGATCAGATGCAGTGGCCTCAGATGCCGTGATCAGAAGTACTATTTTAGTATGTGGTAGAGAGGCAACAGTGTTATTTGATCCAGGATCCACTTATTCATATGTGTCAGCCTTATTTTCTTGTTTCCTGGATGTTCCTCGTGAGTCCTTGGTAACTCCTATTTATGTGTCCACTCACGTGGGCGATTCTGTGATAGTATACAAGATTTATGGGTCCTGTATGATTTCATTTTATGGGTCCTGTATGATTTCATTTCGAGGTTATCCTTGGCATGGATTGGCTATCTCCCTATCATGCCATGCTAGATTGTCATGCCAAGAAAGTTACTTTAGCCATGCCCGAGTTGCCTAGGCTGGAGTGGAGGAGTTCCTTAGTTAGTGCAGCGAGTCGGGTTATTTCTTTCCTGAAGGCTCGACATATGGTCAAGAAGGGTTGTCTGGCGTATCTTTCTTATGTGCGGGACACCACCGCCGAGTCTCCGACGATTGATTTAGTGCCACTGGTTCGAGATTTCGCTGATGTATTTCCTTCAGACCTTCTAGGCATGCCTCCAGATCGTGATAATGATTTCTGCATTGATTTAGCTCTAGGAACCCAACCTATATCTATTCCTCTGTATCATATGGCTCCGAAAGAGTTGAAGAAGTTGAAGGAGGAGCTTGAGAAGTTGTTGGCTAAGGGGTTCATCAGACCGAGTGTATCGCCGTGGGGTGCTCCACTTCTATTCTTGAAGGAGAAGGATGGGTCCATGCGGATGTGTATTGATTACCGTCAGTTGAAGAAGGTTACCATTAAGAACAAGTATCCTTTGTCGCGCATCGATGATTTGTTTGACCAGTTGCAGGGTGCTCGAGTATTTTCTAAGATTTATTTGAGATCGGATATCAGTTGAAGATTCGGGCCTCATATGTTTCGAAGACTGCTTTTCGTACGAGATATGGCCATTATGAGTTCCTGGTTATCTCCTTTGGCTTGACTAATGCCCCAACAACATTTATGGACTTGATGAACAGGGTGTTCAGGCCATACATTGATTCCTTTGTCATTTCTTTCATTGATGACATTCTGGTTTACTCACGTAGCCTGGGAGAGCACGAGCAGCATTTGAGAGTAGTGCTCCAGACTTTGCGAGAACATAAGATATATGCTAAGTTCTCCAAGTGTGAGTTTTGGTTGGATTCCGTGGCATTCTTGGGACATGTGGAATCCGGAGAGGGTATAAAGGTTGATCCTAAGAATATTGAGGCAGATTAGAGTTGGCCACGTCCTACTTCAGCTACAAAGATCAGGAGTTTCTTGGGTCTAGCAGGCTACTACCGGCAATTTGTGGAGGCCTTTTCATCCATTGCAGCCCCACTGACTAGATTGACTCAGAAGAATGCCCCGTTCCGATGGTCCGACGAGTGTTAGGCGATCTTTCATAAGCTCAAGACAACATTGACCTCAACACCAATTCTGTTATTTCCTTCCGGTTTTGGGATGTATACAATATATTGTGACACTTCACGTGTTGGTTTGGTATGTGTGTTGATGCAGGAAGGGAGAGTTATTGCTTATGCTTTGTGCTAGCTTAAGTTTCATGAGAAGAATTACCCTGTGCATGACCTGGAGTTGGCGGTGATTGTTCATGCTCTCAAGATTTTGAGGCACTACTTGTATGGTGTGTCCTGTGAGGTTTTTACAGACCACCGCAGCTTGCAGCACTTGTTCAAGCAGAGGGATCTTAATTTGAGGCAGTGCAAATGGCTTGAGTTATTGAAGGATTATGATATCACCATTCTTTATCATCCGGGCAAGGCAAATGTGGTAGCAGATGCCTTGAGCAGGAAGGCGGAGAGTATGGGTAGCTTGGCTTATATTGCAGCAGAGGAGAGACCTCTAGCCTTGGACATTCAGTCCTTGGCTAATCTCCTTGTGAGATTAGACCTTTCATAGCCGTGCCGAGTTCTAGCACATATAGTTGCCAAGTCTTCGTTATTGGGAGAGATTAAGGCTCGGCAGTGGTTCACGGTGGTACCAAGGAGGTTACTATTGGCGAGGATGGTGTTCTGAGACTTTAGGGCCGTTTATTTGTTCCTAATGTCGATGCTCTGAGAGAGAGGACACTAGAGGAGGCACACAGTTCACGGTATTTTGTTCATCCTGGTGCTACGAAGATGTATCGTGATTTGAAGCAGCACTTTCGGTGGAGGCGGATGAAGAAGGACATTGTTGAACATGTGACTAGGTTTCTTAATTGCTAGCAGGTTAAGTATGAGCACCAGATGCCAGGAGGCCTACTTCAGCATATGCCCATTCCCGAGTGGAAATGGGAGCATCACTATGGACTTCGTGGTGGGGTTACCTCAGACCTTGCGGAAGGTTGACGCGGTTTGGGTCATTATGGATAGGTTGACCATATTGGAGCATTTCATTCCAGTGGCTACTACATATACTTCTGATAGGTTGGCTCAGATATACATTTGGGAGATATTCCGGTTACACGGTGTGCCAGTGTCCATTATATCAGATCGAGATCCTCAGTTCACCTCGCACTTCTAGAGAGAATTGCATAGTGAGATGGGTACCCAGATAGATCTCAGCACAACATTTCACCCTCGGACTGATGGTCAGTCAGAGCGTACAGTTCAGATATTGAAGGACATGCTCAGGGCATGTGTGATTGACTTCGGAGGTTAGTGGGACCAGTTCTTGCCTTTGGCCGAGTTTACTTAGAATAATAGTTATCTGTCTAGCATCGAGATGGCTCCATTTGATGCTTTGTATGGTCAGCGATGTCGTTCTCTTATCGGGTGGTTTGAGCCTGGTGAGGCTAAGTTATATGGCTCCGACCTGGTGAGAGATGCTTTGGAGAAATTGAAGTTGCTTCAGGAGAGGCTCTGCACAGCATAGTCCAGACAGAAGAGTTGCGCGGATCAGAAGGCGTGTGATGTATCATTTATGGAAGGAGATAAGGTTCTGTTGAAGGTCTTGCCGATGAAGGGTATTATGAGGTTCGGAAAAAGGGCAAGTTGAGCCCGAGTTTTATAGGTCCCTTCGAGGTGTTGAGGCGAGTTGGGGAGGTTTCTTGTGAGCTAGCTTTACCTCCCAGTTTTTCAGGAGTTCATCTGGTCTTTCATGTATCCATGCTCCGGAGGTACCACACCGACTTCTCTCACGTGGTTGATTTCAGCACTATTCAGTTGGATGAGAGGTTGGGCTACGAGGAGGACCCATTTGCTATTATTGACAGGCAGGATCGCCAGTTGAGGTTCGAGAGAGTTTCTGCTGTGAAGGTCCAGTGGAGGGGCCAACAAGCCGAGGAGGCGACCTGGGATTCCGAGGAGGACATGCTGAGCAGATATCCGCACTTATTCAGCACCTCAGGTATGATTCTAGACCCGTTCGAGGAAGAACGTTTGTTAAGAGGTGAAAAATAAAATGACCCGACCGGTCATTTTGTGTTATTGGACCCCGTTCCCCTAAATAAAACTTCCCATAGAAGCTTATTATGATTTATGATTTGCGGGGATGGGTGGTTCAGGATTCGGACGCGTTTAGAGTTATATAGGAACACGTGGTTCCTTAAGGTTGGCCTTTAAAGCCAAGTTTGACTTCGGTAAACATTTTGAGTAAACGACCTCGGAACCGAGTTTCATCAGTTCTGATAGCTTTGTATGATGATTTTGGACTTGGGCGTATGTTCGGGATCGGTTTTGGATGACCCGGGAGTGTTTCGGTACCCAATGGCGAAATAAGAGTTTCCTTAAGTTCATACTGTGGTTTTGGACGTGTTTTTGTGTTATCGAGGTCCAAACGGAATTCATAGACCGGGAGTAGATCCGTTATGTCATTCATGACTTGCTTGCAAAATTTTGTGTCATTCCGAGTAGTATAGGTCGATTCGACACATTGTTAGCAAATTCAAGAACCTAAAGTTCCTTAGTTTGATTCTAGGGGTTTTGAGGTGTGATTTTGAGTTTTAGCATTGTTTTGGGTATTTTAAAGGCTCGAGCGAGTCCGTATTATGATTTGGGACTTGTTGGTATATTCGGACGGGGGCTCGGGTGTGCCCAAGTGCCTCTCGGGCATCAAACGAAGCCAAAAACCAGCTGAAGCAGTTGTTGGTGCACCTGATCTAATGTGACCGCAGGTGCGGTTGCCCAGTCGTAGGCACGAGACAGCTCCTGCGGTCCTTGCCTCGCAGGTGCGGTTGCCTAGTCGCAGGTACGAGACCGCTCTTGCGGTCCTTGCCTCCCAGGTGCGGCTTCAGGTGAGGCTTCCCATTTCTCGCAGGTGCAGATAATATCCGCAGAAGAGGAGACGCAGGTGCGAGCCCAAACCCCTTGCTCCTCTTACGCATGTGCGAGACTGTTCTCGCAGGTGCGAGACCGCATGTGCGGTACCCCTGTAGGCTGTGAGTTGCTTAAAACACGGGGCATAATCATTTTCACCCCATTTCTTCCCCCATAGTCGACCTTGAGAGCTTGGAAAAGAGCCAAACGACCTAGCTACTGAAAGGTAAGTGATTTCTACTCTAATGTTAGTTAAATACATGAATTCATAAGTAGATTAACCTTGTCATTAGTGAAAATAAGGGTTAGAGGAAAAACTTAGGGCTTTATGAAATTTAGGGTATTACCCACTAACTAGCTATGAAATCATATATTAACGATCCTTAGGGTATGGGTTAGTTTTCCTTCAAGAATTTCCAGAATCCGAGCATGTTGGCCCGGGGTGTATTTTTGGGATTTTTCAAAGTAGATTGAAATAACTACTTAATTAGGTAAATTTCATACTTTTGACCATAGATTAATTCATGTATACAATATTTTCGAGTCCTTGGGAGACGAGTTTGGAGTTTTGGGCGCGTTCTTTACCCGGAAAGTAGGTTCAGCACGAGGTGATCTCCTTTCTAACCTTGTAAGAGGAAATTTTCCCCATACGTGATTATAAACAATTGCATGTCCTTATTTGCGGGGGCTACGCACGCACGAAGTGACGAGAGTCTGTGCGTTGCTACTATTATGTTATGTTGGGTAGTTCTAGGACTCACGAGCATGCTTTTATGTGCCTTACATGTGTCCCTAAATGTATTTTTAGTTGCATAGTATCTTTGAATTTGTATGAGAGTATTAGGAAGTTATGTTCAAAATTTATATTGCCTAAATATTGAAAAATTAAGTGTATGTATACGGCACCCCCGTCGCATGTTTGATCTACGATCGGGTAATAGATGCATCCACGGTTCGAGCCGTTCGACCCTCGGCAGTGCACGTTTATATTCGTGATGCTTCGGCCGTACGCTTTCGGCATAATATGTGCTATATAATTTACTGGGAGTTTTGTTGTAGTTGTATAAACTGTTTCATGTGAAAAAAGGGAATTTAGTACATTCTATGGTAGTGAAATTTGACATGAAAAGGTAATTACAATTGTACTTGATATTTTATGTCTTTGTGATTACTACGACTATTATGCCTGCCTAGCCATTATTAAATTATGTTATTTAAAATTTTGACCCTAGTAAGTATCACGTCTACCTCTCGTCACTACTTCTTCGTGATTAGGCGGGATACTTACTGGGTACATATATGTTTATGTACTCATGCTACGCTTCTGTACTTAATTGTACAGGCTCTGAGGCAGGTGCATCTGGGTATTCATCCGGAGCTCATCCCTGACGTATATTTGGCGTGGACTTCTCGGTGAGCTGCTTTCCTTGACGTTCTTCTCTGGCAGCACCTTGGAGTTCCTCTTTTCTTTTGCTATGTCTGTATTACTTTTCTTCAGATAGTAGGGCAAACTTGTACTTTCTTTTGGATACTCGTTTCTATTAGATGCCCGTAGACTTGTGACGCCAGTTCCTGGCATTCCCACGTAATGGATATTCTATTCTTTTGGGTTGTAATTATTGGTGGTGAATATTATATTTATTACTCACTTTTGGTTGTCTAAGTCACTTGTTTACTTCAAAATTTAAAAATCTAAGAGAATTACCTCTCAAGTATGGGAAATCGATTTATAAATTAAAAAGGGATCACTAGTAAATTAAGGTTGGGTCGCCTGACATCGGAGTTGGGCGCCATCGCGGCCTAAATTGGGATTTGGGACGTGACACTATCAGCTCAGCGGAAGGTATTGATTCGCTCCATTTGCTCTGGAGTCGCTTATTTGGTCTTAGGACATGTATTGATATGTATGACGGGGCCCGATGTTACGCCCCACAGTATTACGATGATGTTACGCTCCACATTATTATATTAGGATGATTTTACGCTCCAAAATATTATATTACGATAATGTTACACCATTTAGTATTGTACGATCAATTTGTCATAAGACAATTGACATCAATTCAAAGACAAGATTATTTGGAGATTATAAGTATTATACTATTTCAAGCAAGTGATAAATAAATTCATAAAGGTGAGAGGGTAAGCAAATTGAAGAAAATGAGGTTGGTCGAAGTTTGACATTTGGAGATAAAGTACGCTTCAAGCTATAATACCATGTATTTATGAATTAGTGTTGTACAAAGTACCACATGACCGTGATAGTAAGGTGTATAAAGTGTGTTAAAAGTTAGTAGTATTTTAAGTAATTTGAGATAATTCTTAATTATGTAAATAATTGAATAATTAATGAATTTTAGTGAGAGATTAACTAAAAATATTTGGATAAAGTTAGGGCCCCTAATGTGGTAGCCAATGGAATCTAAATATATGACTCTAGAATTATATAGCAACATGGCAGACTTAGAAAACTAAGTGGCTAAGTCATAAAATTAGTGGATCCTACGAACTAACAGTTTTAAAGAATTCATTTGAAACTCCAAGTCCTTGGATGCTAAGCTTACAGATGGAACTCCAAAAATTTCATTTGAAATTACAAGTCTTTTAATGTTAAGCTTGTTTAAGTAAGGGATGGAATTCTCAAAGGAATTCTTATGAACTCCTACAAGATGAAACGTGAATTATAAATTCTAAGGGAGCACGGTATAATCTTTCTCAAGAATATCATACGTATTTTTCCCTACTTTGATCAACCGTTACATGTTTTGTCGCGTTTGATGTGTGTTGGAAGGAGTATAAATAGAATCGACTCAGGTATGTTAAGTCTAATCCTTCCTTCTTTTGGCATGATCCAAGTAACGATACGTAAACGTAATGCTATTCATAAGTGTTTCTATTCTTAGCAGTTAAGGATGTATATGTTATTTATTACTGTAAAATAATACTCAAGATTGTCTAAGTATGTCCCTAAATCCCTATGTATATGATAGAGATGTTAATGTTTATAATATAGTGATACATGCATCTTCAATCATTTACCACCGTGCTACGGCCGGTCGGGCAGTAACCACCGGTTGGGAAGTTATGTATCATTATTTACCACCGGTTGGCCGGTCATGCATATTCATTTACGACCGATCTACGGTCGATTGGGTTGTCATGCATTTAACACCGAGCTACGGCCGGTTGGACAGTTATACATTTACCACCAAGCTACGACCGGTCGGGCAGTCATGCATTTACCACCGTGCTATGGTCGGTCGGCTAGTTACCACTGATTAGCATTATATATATATGCATATACGGTGGCAATTCAGAGATTCATGTAGATTCTTATATGTCTTTAGTTAATGTCGACTTATTGTTATGTTTTAGTTCCTCCTGAAATACTCAGTACATTATTTTTACTGACGTCCTTTTGTTGGGGACGCTGCATTCATGCTTGCAGGTACATATATTCAATTTAACGAGCCCTCATAATATTCAATGAAGGATCGGTATGACTCCGCCTCGTTTGGAGCGCAGCCGAGTCTATAAGTCATCATGTCAGAGTTTTGCTAAAGACTTAAGGTAGGCCGGTACCTTGTCACATTTGATGTCGAATAATCTTAGAGGCTTCATAGACAGAGGTTCATTTTGTACAATATTTTATAGGCCTTGACGGCCTATATGTATTCATGTTTTGAGAACGATGTTTCATTGATATAGTGTTATCCCACTGATAGTTATAAATTACGAGTCGTGCCCCACTTATAGTTATACATTATGAGTTGTGGCCATGTTGGCCCGTGATAATTAGTAACAAGAAAAGAGTTACAAAGTGGTTTGCTCGGGCTAGTACGACACTGGGTGCCAGCCACGCCTCCCCAGGTTTGGGGGCAGAAAAAGTGGTATCAGAGTAGGTCGTGTGCTAGAAAGTCTACAAAGTTGTGCCTTGTAGAGTCTCACTTAAGGGTGTGTTGTGTGCCACATTTATAATTGAGAGATTATAGGGTATTTATGAAATTTTACCCTTTTTTTGTTTCCAAATTGTGTCATAGAGCTGAATCGTATGAAGTCAGTTTGAAGCTTTCGTCAGATTTTGTATGCACTAGAGGTGTAGGTATCACAATAGAGCTTTAAGGCGTAGATGTAATTTCTACTTATGTGGAAGGGGTGATATGAAAGAAAAGAAAGATATGATGCGAGATTGAAAGCTAAGTAAGGTAAAGGTGAAGAAGATACGATATACTCAAATACAAATGGTTGTGAATAGTCCAGACATCAGATAGAGGTTAGGTTTTAGTTTATTTTACAAAGGAGAGAAGAGTCGCATAGACGCATTCACAAGGTTAGAGACAATTACGAGATTGGAAGGATTCCAATCACAAGTGGTGGTGTGAGAAAGAGGCCTAAAGGGGGGAATGCCCTGGCATGTGGAATTATTCACAGAACAGTTGCCTAGATAGAAAGGAGAGTACTAAAGTATTCGAGAGAAATAGGTTATGAAAATGATAAGTGCGCCAGTCAACATTCAAGGACGAATGTTGAAAAGGGGGGAATGATGTTATGCCCAACAGTATTACAATGATGTTATGCTCCACAGTATTATATTACCATGATGTTAGGCTACGCAGTATTATATTAAGACTCTGGTATAAGTTAAAAGAAAGTATTGAGTCCAGGACATAAACAAAGGATTGAATTGTTAGGAGATTTTATCATGGATATTCCATAGCTCCCATCAAAGGCTAAACTAATAACTAATACCATGAGCCACAGGTCGAAAGATAGCTTAAGTCTACATAAAGTTTGACTAGAGAGAAGAGGAAGTTAAAGAGTTACATCAACTAAGTAAACCAAGAGTCTGATTATTGGACCCAGAAAATTATAGAAATCGGAAATCGTGATTGAGAACATAGCGGAATCACTCTTACTATTAGATGTACAAGAGAGATAGCACAAAAGCCATATTCTATAACGGCTCTACGAGAAAGCCAGTTAGAAGAGTATCAACCCCATAAGAAGTCAGTATGAATCTCCCACCAGATTGTGTGTGCACCAGAGGTGCAAGTATTACAATAGAGCTTCAAGTTGTGGATGTGAATTATACCTATGTGGAAGGGAGGTCATGAAAGATATAGATGATATGATGCGAGATTTTATGGTAAAGTTGAACAACATACGAGATACTGAAATACAGAATATTGTGAATAGTTCATACTTCGGATAGAAGGCTAGAAGCACGGGGATTCAGTAACTAGGAATGATAGCGGCATCGTCAATGGCATATATTCCAGTCTATGGTTTGTATGTACCGAGAGATCTAGTCAAGAGAGAAAAGAAGAGTTTGAGACAATGTGATGTTTCGCTTGATGTTCCAGAATAGCATAAGGAAATCTATGGTGCAAGCAAACTGAAGAAAGTGGCGAATAATATAAATAGATATGTGTAGGTCACAAGCTAAAGTATGGTAGAGCGACAAGGTTTTAGGAAGATATTAGTAAGGAAAATAAAGGGCAAGTGAGAAGGTGACGAGAATGGATAATTCATCGGGATTAAGCCCATGAAAACAAAAGAGCTAATGGTTTCTCTATGTTATAGAAAGCTCAGTATAGCTTGAATAAACTCAAAGGAGTCTAAGACTACTAGCATTTAGAAGAGATGGAATACCTCCTTGGTAATAAAATAAGGGTGTAACTGTGATAGATAAAGGATGATGTTTCGGCCTTCGCTTGAGTAATCATTTGAAAAAGAGGGGGGGGGGATTTCATGAATTGTACAGGATTGAGATACCCATGTAAGGTGAATCACTTTGGGATGCTATGAAATATGGTTATTAAAGCATGGTATCACACCAGATGGATCTGTCTAATCATTTCAAATGTTCCCCGATGAGACGTGAGCCCTAGCGACAATGTTACATAAGAGGTCAAGTTATCAGTGGTAGCTTATGGATCGACATTAAGGTGAATCAACGATAGATGGATAAAAGTTACAAAGTATGAGGTTAGATTAGGCCATCAGTCCTCAAAGGAACAGTGATGAAGAAACATTAAAAGACTTAGATCTATACATATAGGATAAACAGGATAAGCAACGAGAGTAACTGGAGTTTGGTAGCAGACCTCAGTAACGATAAATCAAAGTAAGAGTTATGGTATAGTATGACCTACCTAGATGCGTAAAATCATCTCCTCCCCCTTCTTTCATTCAGCGACTAGGTACGCCGGATAGATAACCAGGTGTATGAAATAAGATATAGAAATATTTGTAAGTTCGATAAAGTACCGAGCGAAGAACTTCAGTAATAAATGAAGGAAAAAGAAGAGAATAGTCGCATAAGCGCACTTACAAGGATAAAGTCTTATAGACTTCATAATAGAAGGTAGCAACAGTTACGATATTGGAAGAATTCTGACCATGAGTCGTGGTGTGAGAAAGAGGCCTAAAGGGGGAATGCCCTAGACTTTGGATTTATTCAAAGAACAATTGCCTAGATGTCAAGGAGAGTATTAAAGTATTCACAAGAGCTATAAGTTATGATAACAATAAGTGCATCAGTCAATATTCGAGGACGAATATTTCGAAAGGGGGAATGATGTTACATCCCATGTTTTCATACGTGAAAGTACGCCATAAGTGAATTGATGAAAGCTCGAAAATGAGATGTTACATCCCGCATTTTAGTACATTAATGTTTCCTCATAAGTTAATCGACGTAAACTCGGGAATAAGATTATTTTTAGGCTATAAGTATTATGTTATTTCAAACAAGTTATAAGAAATTCGTGAAGGTGAGAGGGTAAGCAAATTGAGGAAAATGAGTTTCGTCAAAATATGACATTTTGAGATAAAATGACCTACTATAATACCTGGAATTTATGGACTAGTGTCATTCAAGGTACCACATGACCATGATAGTAGAGTACATAAGTTGTGTTAAATGTGAGTACTATTTTAAGTAATTTGAGATAATTCTTAATTATGTGAATAATTGGGTAAATAATAATCTTTTGTGGGAGATTAACTAATTAATTAAGAATTTTGATAAGCTTAATCCCCCCCCCCCCAAACATGACAAGCACACTAGCCCAAATAAGTGACTCATACACTATGTAGAAAGGTGTTACATTGTTAAAGCATACAACAAGATTCACACATCTTTAGCTTTCTAAACGTGATTTGAAAAATGTTATTCCCTTCCTTCACCACATGCAAGATAATGTTTGCTTATCCCCTTAAGATTAGAAGATACAAGCATCACGTTTCAGCACAAAATTTAGCCGGAATTGACAATGGTCAGAGTTTTTATATTGTCAACATCCTATATAATTACATATGTTATTTGCTACAATCAAATATCATACAATTGACGTGTATTAGAGGGATTTTCAAGAGAATCGGCTCAGGTATTAAGGCTATCCCTTCTTTATTTTTGGCATGATTCATAGGAGACAAACTAAATGAGCAAATGCACAACTTCCATAAATGACTATATTCATAGCAATACTGGAGGTTCCTATATTCTTAATTCCCCATACATCTTATTATTCTATAATTTGTTCGTGGGTCTCATAAAATATGTAAGTTGATGAAGTTTATTTCATGATATTAATCGAAGGCATAATGGTCTTATGACATTTCGAGAAATTTTATTGACATACTTCTCATGCATTGCATTCATTTACATTGACCCATGACCAAATGGCGTTATATACGTGTATACATGTATATAATATGTATATGGAATATGGGAAAAGGTTATGGCGTTATATACGCACCACCACCTGATTAGCTGGTATACGTGGATGATTTTGGCCACAATGGCCGAGATGTTATGATGGGATGCCCTCAGAGGTTTGATGATGTTATGTCCGTATATACCTATTTACGGTATGACATGTATATGCATATGAATGGAATTATAAATATTAATTATTAATAAAGTTATTCAGACTTACATGTTGAGTCTTTTACTCTATGTTTCTCTCGTGTCTATTGTTTACTGATTTTCATTCCTTACATACTCGGTACATTATTTGTACTGACTTCCCTTTTTCATAGGGATGCTGCATTTAATGCCTGCAGGTCCCGTTAGACAAGTTGAGAGTCCTTGAAGTAGGCCTATCAGCTCAACAGAAGGTATTGGTGTGCTCCATTTTCTCCGGAGTTTCTTAATAGGTCTTGATTAGGACATGTATTGATTGGTATGGTCGGGCCCTATCCCGACCTTTATGATATTTATGTACTCTTAGAGGCTTTTAGACTGATGTCATGTATACGTATACTTGTATGGCCTTGTCGGCCTATGTTTTGAGTTTACAAATGATCATGTTGGCATTATAGGCGCGTATGTCATGTAAGTAAGTTTCTATATCAGGTTGGTTCATTCTATGTCAAGTATTCTCTCATGTTTATTCTACTCATATCACAATGGCCTCTCCGGCTCATTTATCTATGATAGTATGATACGAAAGATATGTACCGGGTTAAGTAAGGTACCGGGTGCCCGTCGCGGCCCATCGGATTGGTTCATGACAATGGAGGACCACACACGTGGCAAAATTGTTTAAATTCTCCCGGGGACGAATTGTGTACACAATAAAAACCCCATGAGTGGAGTATTTGTGCTACGTGTGGTCATCAAAATGGTCATTGGAATCATTGTGCTTATTTTTCATTCCTTTCCCCAATCCCCCACTATGATGATTCTACTTTTTGTGATAACAAGTACAGGGATATGGAAGTAGATGAAATTGAGTATGGTCAAAATAGAGAGTTAGAGCTCATGATAGAATGACTACTTGAGGAGGAAACAAAGAGCAAAATGCCTTGGAGGAGCTTTTGGAAAATAGTCTCCAAAATGATTTGGCGCTTGAAAGGTTGAACTCACAAATAGGAGAAATTCTTGAAGCGTTAGAGGTCCAAAAAGCCTTGGAAGTGAATGATAGCCAAGAACCTTCTATAGGGATTGAAGCAAAAAATCCTTCTTTGGCAATTGATCAAAACCAAGAAGAACTCTCAAATTCTTAAAATGAGAGGATGACGCTCATGTTGGAGGCCATTTCTGAAAGTGAGGAGAAGCACAACTTAGCACTCGGGGACTTGAAACAAGTTTTGATTCAAAATGATGAGAATATCCACACATTGGAAGCTCAAATGAATATATTGGTTGATGCTCACTATGCCCACCAACTTGAGAGTGTTGAAAGAGATCAAGAAAAGTCCAACTTCATGGAAGAAAGTGAGCTTTATTTTGAGGAATCAAGAATTGAACAAACACCAACCAACTCCATGCGTATTAGCGGTGCCAAAAAAAAATATGGAATTAGAGTCAACTGATATAGTTGAAAATATGGTTAAATTTGACTCTAGTTCGGGGAACCAATTGGCTGTCAAAATCCAGAAATAATTTAAATTTGGAGGCTTGATGTCACTTTCCAAGAATTTCTAGACATTGGAATTGTGTGGTGATATGGGAATTGAACTACACGAGTCAATGAGGGATTTCAAAGATGGGAAGCAAAATCCATACATCTTGCAATTTGAAAGTACAAGAAGGCAAATAGACATTCCACACATGAAAGCCAAGGAATGCAAAATGAAGCAAATGGCATGTGTCTTGATCATCTACTTACCACCCTCTCGTCACTCGTGGACACAAGCTTGATTCCAAGTTAGGTTCCCAATTCATATTATCCAAGTGGCAAGAAAAATGTTAAAGTTGATCCGCATCATTAAATGCGGCGCTTGGTGGGAGGAAACCCATTGTTTACAAAAATTTTAGTCATTTTTAAAATTTTCGTTTTTTAGAATAGTTTATTATATTATTTTTGACTAATATGCAAAGTTTCAGATTTTTTGGAGTTGAACTAAGGGGTTTGAGGTTTTGGAACAAGCTAAAATAGTGGCTGCCCAGATCTTTCCAGCTGAATTCTGGTGCAACCGCACCTACAGACATATGCACGCAGGTGCACTTTCGCAAAAGCGAAGTAACTAAGCGCAGATGCGCATTTTGTGCAGGTGCGTTGAAGTAATCGCGACACTGGATGCTTCGTGAAAGCTCTCCTTTTACCGTAGGTGCGTAAGTCAGGTGGGTTGTCACGACCCGAAATCTATTAAAGTCGTGATGGTGCCGGACACCACAGTCAGGCAAGCCAATCATTAATTAGTTGATATAATTTCATGTTTTAACATTTTTCGAAAATTGTTACCTTTCACTTACAAGTCATAAAAACGAATAAAAATTTATCAAGCAAATATGACAGGTAAACTATTCCATTTATTCAGTAAAATCCCAAACACATCCCAGAACCCGGTGACACAAGTACATGAGCAAATTCTAAGAATTTCACAAATATTACAAAGCTTGTCCAAAATACAAATTGGACAAGGAATTTAAAATGCAAATAAATACATTATGAGGGAGACTCTGTCAGCTGCGGATCGCCTCCAGATGATGCAGCTCGCCTAAGTATCTAGACCATCCACGTCGCTATGAAAGTACATGTGTAATAAAAATGCACAACAAGTGTAACATGAGTACGAAAACAACGTGTACTCAGTAAGTCGCCCGCCTAACCTCAGAGAGGTAGTGACGACACTTGCTAGAGGTCAATTTAGTATATTCAAGTGAGACACTAAGCTGAATGTCATAGACAATTTATTAAAATCACGAATAAATAATACCAACCCCTTCCACATTTAACACTTTAAATTTTCGTCATTTCAGTTGACAATTTAAATCATAATTCGGGATAAGAAACATTAGACTTATTTCACATTTTACACAATAATTCTCCTTCCTCATAACTGGCCATTGAAACTTCCTTAGGCCGATAAACATGTATAAATCATAGTAATACGCAGTAAATATCATGCGCAAGCAATGCCGAGGGTCGACGGCCCGAACCAACATAAACGTAAACTATGCACTGCGGAGGGTTGAACGGCACGAACCATAGATGCATTTATCTTCCCCACTCACGAATCAATCATGCGACGCGGTCAAAATAAAAATAACAAGGCTAACCTGCTCGCGAATCATACCTGTGACTCAGGTGCTCATATGTACATGTATTCACATAATAGATCCGCATTTTATTCAAGAAAACACTTTCTTAGGAAATGATAAAATCCTCTTAAAGGAACATGAGAAATATCATTTAAATATTTGTCTTCTTAGATATTCAATTACTATTTTGATCATATTAGCGGTCTAATATTATTGGCAAGATCACAAGTACAACAAGTAAGGCATGCTAGTAGGTCCTAGACTACCCGGACATGGCATGATAGTAGCGACGCACGGACTCCCGTCACCTCATGCATACGTAGCCCCCGCAGATAGTGGCATGTATTTAATTAGTTCACCTAGGGGGGAAATTTCCCCCTCACAAAGTTAGAAAGGAGACTTACCTCGCTCCGAAGTTCCATAACCGGCTTCCAAGCCTTTCCGATGACTCCAATGGATGCACAACGTCCCAAAACTTGTGATACTTGACGAAAATCCCCTCTTGAACCTCCTTAAAATCGCCTACACCAAATGAAATTTGGGGAAGAAATGAAATTTTCTCGTTAAACATACCACTGCCCAGAAAAACCCCTATGCGATCGCATAGGCCAACTATCCTGCCCCAGTTTCCTCCTGTGCGTTCACATGCCTGCTCATGTGTTCGCACAGGCCAAGCCTCACAGCTCTAAACGCACCCTTGTGCGATCGCAAAACAACCCCTGCGGACGCACATGCCAATTCCCTGCAGCCTAAACTTTTCCTTCTGTGCGATTGCATACTTCCAGGTGCGATCATTTTAAAACCCCTGAAAATTTTGCTAAGCAATATAGGATTCGGGGTGCTAGGTAGACTAATTATAATATTTTATGTGCTTTAAATATGATTTCAATTAATTGGGTGTTGTGAATAAGTGTATGAGTCATATAATAAGTAAGTTAGGGTCCAAGGAGAGGCCTAAGTCTAAGCCACGTGGGTAAATTTCCTAATAAGCTAAAATTCCAAAGGTACTTGCACTAGTCCACAATTTGAAGGAGCATATCTAATTATATATAAGGTATTATGTGATTACCAACCTATCAAATGAAAGTTCTTTGAGTCTAGTTTCCAACTCTTCAAACCGTTTGTCATTTGGACATTTCTACACAAAGTTATGATAAAATTACCAAAGGCTAGAAAAAATGTGATCTTGTGTCAAATCTGCGATCGCATTTCATGTGGCATGTTGACTCTGCGATCGTAGATCACGTCGCAGACTGGGCCAGTGTTGCCTAGTTTTGGGCAGCTATTTTTTGATCCACTATGCGACCCGCATGTTTGTTCTGCGATCCATTATGCGATCGTAGACCCTGTTCCGGAGGTTTATTTTTCCTATTTTTATAACCCGACCCCATTTTCATAAATAGGTTTACGGGCTTCATTTGGGATCATTTTCTACTGGTTTCAGAGAGAGATGAGAGCATATAGAGAGATAAAGAAGGGGCCCAACTTCATAATCACCCAAATCATGCTCAAGCCTTCAAGAATCAAGGAAGATAAACTTAGATTGTCCTCCATCCGGGTAAGTCCTACTTCCAAAATTTCATTCAAGAGGGTAAGGGTTCAAATATGTGGTGGGGGTTAGAAATAGGCCATGCATGTGGGACTAAGTTGTAGTATGTGTTATTAAAGAACTAATTTGGGTAGTTCATGCTAAAAATTGGGTGAAGGAAGAAGAGATTGCCATTTCTAAACCTTGTAGTCTACTTCACATGCTAGGTGTTTGATGAAATTCATAAGAGAGTTATACCATGGGTAATCTTCCTAATTATTAATTAATTTCTGCTATCTCCTTATAGATTGTTATGGCTAGAGGTGTTGGTGTATTGTATAAACCTAAGGAAAAGCTCTTTGAGGTATGTATGGCTAACTTTAACCTTCGCAAAATCCTCTTGTTGGGTTCGAATATGTGGTATGTGCACCTTATTTGGAAATGTGTGATTTGTCTGTTCAAACGTACTAAGATGTGAGACTTTATTCTTTGATTCTTCCTGGTTGATTCTCATGTTACTATGTTGTATGAAATTGTAAAAAAAGGTGATTGATGGGCGAATGAACGAAAGATTGATAATGTGCTCAAATGTGGGAATGGGTGAAATAGTTGAAAGCCATACGTGGAAAATAATGAAAGGAGTATTGTGAAATAATGTAACTGAATTGAGAAAATGTGGCAGTACCGTGTTCATGGAATTTTCTACTTGATAAATGTTATGGGGCCTTAGGCCCAATTAAATGAGCTGTTAATATGAAATTGTATTCCTTGAAAGGATAATTCTTGTGAAGTAATTGTTTGTGGTTGCTATTATGAAATATGACTGTTAGGAGGGATCGGGTTGCGCGCCGCAACACAAAGCAATAAGCTTCATGAGGCGTGAGGTAATAAGGGTGGCCGACGTAATAAGGAGGAAATGTGATCGATATAACTACTGAAATGAAAAGCTATGAGTTCTTGAATATGATGATGTTGAAAGGGAAAAAGGAGAGATTGTGAAACTTGTTTGATTGTGGTTGCTTCTTTCCACGTACATTGATTCATTGGTTCTAGTACTGTCTTTTGGTTGTGTATTTTTGATTTATTCCGAGTTAATTGTCTGAGTATGTGCAAGTTGGGTGTTCTAAATATGTTGAGGTATGATGCCCTACTCTCGGACTGACTAGCTGAAATTTATGTAATTACTATTCGAAATTGTGGAAAGGTGATTTACTTCTGAATGTTTTGCAAAGTGTAAGGTTGGTTAAGTAACCTAATATGCCGGTATGAAAGATTGGTAGCGAACTAAAGTATGTGAATATGAGTAAGTGCTAAGAGCTGTGAAATGACATGATAAACAGGAATTGTGGTTGATTCGTTCGTACCGCACTGATTGCGGAAATGTCTTATTTTGACTCGTGTTTTGGGCAATGATCATTTGTGACTTGATATCGTATGGGTGATTGGTTGTACTGAGATTGTATCCTTACGATGAAATTCTCTGTGAATATGGTGTTGATGGAAAAAGGAAAAAAAAAGGGAATATGTGGAACTTGTGATTTTGATTGTTTATGTTCATGTGCAATGCTTGCTGATTCTATTACTGTCTCTTATCTGTGCATTGCTGATCTTACTTAGAATAAAGTTTGTTCATACATACCAGTACAATTCAAATGTATTGACGTCCCTTTTTTCGGGGGCACTACATTCTTATGATGATTGTAGGTGGTTCCATAGTAGGTAATTCAGCCCACCGACCGTAGTGCCTACTCTCCATTCCGTCAGCTGCATTGGTGAGCCCCACTTCCTCTCGGGGCCATGCGTGGTTCATGCCACCTTCTTTTGAGTTTATTGTGTATTGTAAGGTATAGCCTGGGTCTTGTCGCCGGCATGTAATGTTATGTTTCTAGTATTCATAGAGGCTCCGTAGATACAATGTGGGTAGTGTACATATGTATTTTGGGTAAGTAAGGGAACGGTTCGGAATCGTGATCCACATTGGTAAATGTTGTATGTATTTTGCAAGTATTTGGTTTCATATGTTGGTAATGATAAAAAGTAGAAATGAATTCAAGTTGTTAGTTTATGCTTAAGTTATAAATGGCTATTTCAGATGAATAATGTATATTGAAATCATGGGGTAACGTGTGGGATAGGAAATGCAAATCAGGTTTGCTTGACCGGGTTCATTCGGTTAGGTTCCGGTCTCGTCCCTCGATTTTGGGGCGTGACAATCGCACAAGCCAAAATTCCAGCCCTCTAGTTTCTTCGCCGTGATCGCACATTGGGACCACGATCGCATAGGACACCAGTGACACCAGAAAACAGCAACAACAAAACAGAGAAAAATGGTCTAAACTCATCCTGAAACACACCCGAGGCCCCCGGGACCCTGTGTAACTAACACGACTCAGTACCATAACGTCCCATGAACTTGCTCAAGGCTTCAAATCACATCAAACAACGCCGAAATCAGGAATCGCACTAAAATTGAAACTTTATGAACTTGAAATTTCAAACATCCACTTCCGATGCCGAAACCCGTCAAATCACCTCTGATTGACCCCAAATTTTGCACGCAAGTCATATTAAACATTACAGACCTGCTTCAACTTCAGGAATCGCATTCCGACCCCGATATCAAAATTTCCACTTTCGGTCGGATTCTTCAAAACCTTCAAATTTCTATCTTTAGCCAAATGACTTCAAAATGACCTCCGGACATCATAATTCAATTATGATCGCGCTCCCAACTCCAGAATCACCATATGGAGCTACTCCTAGGCTCGGAATCCTAAACGGACATCAATAAAACTGAAATGCGCTTCAAGCCAAACTTAGGAAATTTTCTTCAAAATGCCGACTTCCACAATATACGTCGAAACGCTCCCGGATTATCCAAAACCCGATCCGGACATATGCCTAAGTCCGAAATCATCGTACGAACATGTTGGAACCTTCAGATCCTGATTCCAAGATCGTTTACTCAAAATTTCAATCTTGGTCGATTCTCCTAACTTAAGGCTTCTGAAATGAGAATTTTCCTTTAAATTTGACTTCGAACTTCCCGAATTTAAATTTTGACCATACGCATAAGTCAAGTTACTTGAAATTAAGATGCTCATAACTTCAAACCACTGAATGGCGTGCTAAAGCTCAAAATGACCGGTCGGGTCGTTACATTCTCCCCCACTTAAACAGACGTTCGTCCTCAAACGTGCTAAGAACTGCTCTGGAGTTATCTGAAATCACTATTTAACACCTCGTGCACCTGCCTGTGCTACAACAACCTGGTTGAGTACATTAGCTCGATCAAATCTGAAGATTTCTTCGTTTATCCATATAATAAGCTCAGAATCTAGTTCCAACCCCTGAAATTTCTCTGCCTGGCCTAGTTCCAATATATAAACACAGTATCAACTACCACACGATATACCAGAACATGAATGCATACCCTTGCTGAATTAGCACCATGCACTGCATAATTCATCATCTGACCACAATGACACTCCCTGAACCTTAATAGCCAAAATTCCACGAATCTGATGCTCCCAATGCACCTCATGATATATATGCATCCTGCTATAATGCTGGCGATACCACCACAATGGAGGAGGTGTGTAGAATTTCATAACCAACTGCCGAGTTAACAAATCATTGAATATATCATCTTGACTAGAATCATCACCTCATTATGAACCGAATAAGGGTAATTGTCCTTCAATGTACTTCACATAACCTTATCGCATTTTATCCCATATCCAATAATCTCGTCTCACCCAGTATGAACTGTTCAGACAACAAATCATCCCAGACATGACCAACAGTCTCACATGATACCACATCATGCGAATAGGCCATAACTCGAACATGATAAATAAGAAATGACTCAGGAAGGGACTACTCAACTCGCGCAACTAATGTGAACTTTCCTCATAAAGTAGGAAGTAAAACACAAGAAAAATAAATATAAGAACATGACTCATCATCACACTGTTGCGGCGTGCAACCCAATCCAAATAACAAGCCCGTGGCGGCGTGCCACCCGATCCAAATAACATAATCATGGTGGCGTGCCACCCGATCCAAATAACATAACCGTGGCGGTGTGCCACCCGATCCAAATAACATAAAATTCACGTAAGAAGACACACACCGAGCTAAATTTCTCACTACCACAAATATCGAATATCGATCACAAGCACGTTAAGTGCACAATACCATCCTGGGGAGACTGATAAAGTCATATGCTCACAAAACGCACGCACAACTGAGGTGCGATGTATATATATATATATATATATATATACACACTTTGGATCTCAAGAGATATCCTGCTAACATAACATCCCCACTACGCGGGACCTCAACACATAAGAAATTATCAAGTCGCTTCACAACTCACACGGCACAATCATATTATCACATGAACTTGACGAAGAAGGAACAACATCTGCTGTTCTAATAGCTTTCCATGAAAAGCGCTCTACTGAAATGAACATGCCTGGCTCATACGGATCCCATAATCATATTTAAATCCATCCACAAACATCGAGTCTACCTTGCTCGCACCAAACTAAGCTAATAGCTTTACCTGGGTCCATATTAACCCATTTTCTCTCATAATACGCGAGAACAACCATCATAGTCGGGACAAACACCCCTCAATCCATAACCAAATGAACTGAATGCCTTCCAGGCATAAATTCTCAAATAAGCAATATTGCACTTCTTTATACTCAGCCCAAATCTTCTATCCATTAAGTGACTACCTGTCACACTTATACAATATTCTCGTGGTTATGCTCCCACGACCTTCCACACAAGGTAGCAAGTTTGCACATCCCTACCACCGACCACACTAATGCCGCAAAACGCATCAAGAACCCGTGACCAGGGTACAAAGCCTCTTTCACCTAATATCGATCTCAGGCGACACTGAAGATAACACCAGCTTACTCTGAACTTTCAAATCACTCTTTTTCTTGCTCATCCGAGCTCATGAAATCCTTGTTAACACCGAGCGACAATCTCGATTCTTACTTCCAGTTACATATTGCTTACCGCACCTAACATGCCAATATGAGATAGCGCAAGAATTTGATCACAACTTCTGAACCACCAATAGGGTGAACACTTCATCATACAAAAACCTTTTACTTAACTCAATTCAAGGGTACCATCTCAGGACACAAATGAATTCTCACAATCACCCAACATGAATATCCTTAAGTAGTAGCCTATACCACCATAACCCTTCCGGGATTCGCCTACACCTAGAAGGCCATAGAACTTGAATGCTCCTACATCAAAACTATTACGACGGCCGACAAGCTCCGCACACACCGGCACAAACCACATGCATAACTTCATCACATCGAAGGAACTAATCACTACCGTAAATGTGCCATTTCAACCATGGCTAATCAATCTATCTTCTTTTAATCATCTCCAATTGCCTCAGGAATAATAGTAACTTCCTTCAACTCATAGCGAACTCAACCCTCACTCATCCCGAGTGACCATGATTCACAAGACCATGCTGTCTCAGTCTCACAACCCGTCTCATACCCTCCTGAAAATATTGCTACGACCCAGAGTTAACTTCTCTCACTTTCCCAATACTATCATGCACGCTGAAACATATCGTAGAACACTCCAACCATTTTCCTCCCTCTTAAATTACACTACAAAAGCTCCATTCTTACTCATATTGCTGGCTGACTTCAAACTCTCTGAAGATCATCTTTCTCGAGCTGCCTTCACTATCAACACTTATGCAGTACTGAACCACCGCAACTCACGGTCTCTGCCAACTGCATTCTTCAATACTTCTTCACAATACTCTGGCCCCATTCACCCGAAGAAACCATGGCACTGACGAACTTAACACATTTCAGTCGCTCAAGGACGACGATAACACATCACAGGTGAATATTCCACCTTACTTGAAAACACCAAATCTCACTACTTTATCAATCCAAAACCTCACCATCTGTAGTGCAAATGTCTTTCCTCTGCCGGAACTAGAATACCGAAATCTCGAAATCATACTCTGCGAATACCTCCCTTCAAACCATTCATCAGGACTCAACATATGGGCAAGCGTTCTATCATCATATCGACATCGCACGATAACCAATCGTAAACATCATCACCACCTGAGCATAACCTCAAGGCTCTAAGAAACACAGCTACTGAGATGAAACAACATAATATTCTTTGTAGGGAAACAACAACAGCCCCAACCAATTACACATGGAAAGCATCTCGCATCATATTCGTAGCAACATTTCAATTCCTCAAATTCCTCATTCATAGCAAGCGTTTCGCGACGCGTAAGATTGAGTAGGAAGAAACATAGGCATAAGCCTTAAAGGAATCGAATCGCACGATGAAGAATCAAGAGGGGAATTACTCCTAACAGCCCTGTAGCCTCTCGAAGATAAGCACAGATGTATCCGTACTGATCCTCAAGACTCTACTAGACCTGCTCATGACTCGTGAAACCTAAGGGAACCTAGAGCTCTGATACCAAGTTGTCACGACCCAAAATCTATTAAGGTCGTGATGGCGCCGGACACCACCGTCAGGCAAGCCAAACATTAATTAGTTGATATAATTTCCTGTTTTAACAAATTTCGAAAATTGTTACCTTTCACTTACAAATCACAAAAATGAATAAAAATTTATCAAATAAATACGACAGGTAGCATGAGTACGACAACAACGTGTACTCAGTAAGTCGCCCGCCTAACCTCAGAGAGGTAGTGATGAGAGGCCGAACTAGACTTGCTAGAGGTGAATTTAGTATATTCAAGTGAGAGACTAGGCATGAATGTCATAGGCAATTTATTAAAATCACTAATAAATAATACCAACTCCTTCCACGTTTAACACTTTAAATCTTCGTCATTTCAGTTGACAATTTAAATCATAATCGGGGATAAGAAACATCAGACTTATTTCACATTTTACACATCAATCCTCCTTCCTCGTAACTGGCCATTAAATCTTCCTTAGGCCGATAACATGTATAAATCACAATAATACTCAGTAAATGTCATGTGCAAGCAATGCCGAGTGTCGACAGCCCGAAACAACATAAACATAAATTGTGCACTACCGAGGGTCGAATGGCCCGAACCATAGATGCATCTATTTTCCCCGCTCGCGAATTAATCATGTGACGCGGTTTACATAAAAATAAAAAGGCTAACCTGCTCGCGAATCATACCTGCGACTCAGGTGCCCATATGTACACGTATTCACATAATAGATCCGCAATTTATTCAAGAAAGTAGTTTCTCAGGAAATGATAAAATCTTCTTAAAGGAACATGAGAAATAGCATTTAAATCTTGTTTTGAGACTCATCTGCCAAGGTTAATAATATTCAATAATATAACCTTAACAGGAATACAATTATCCACAGAGGAATCAATTCTCTTTCTAGATGATTAAGAAAATGAAATCTAGTCTTCTTAGATATTCAATAACTAATTTTATCATATTAGCGGTCTAATATTACTGGCAAGATCACAAGTACAACAAGTAAGGCATGCTAGTGGGTCCTAGACTACCCGGACGTGGCATGATAGTAGCTACGCACGGACTCCCATCACCTCGTGCGTATGTATGCCCCACACATAGTGACACGTATTTAATTAGTTCTCCTACGGGGACAATTTCCGCTCACAAAGTTAGAAAGGAGACTTACCTCGCTCTGAAGTTCCATAACCGGCTTCCAAGCCCTTCCGACGACTCCAATGGACGCACAACGTCCCAAAACTTGTGATCCTTGACGAAAATCCCCTCTTGAACCTCCTCAAAATCGACTACACCAAATGAAATTCGGGGAATAAATGAAATTTTCCTGTGTGTTCGCATGCCTGCTCGTGCGTTCGCACAGGCAAAGCCTCACAGCTCCAAACGCACCCTTGTGCGATCGCACAACAACCCCTGCGGTCGCACATGCCAATTCCCTTCAGCCTCAACTTTTTCTTCTGTGCGATTGCATACTTCCAGGTGCGATCACACGAGCCAAAATTCAAGCCCTCTAGTTTCTTCTCCGCGATCGCACAACTAGGACTGCGGTCGCATAGCACACCATTGACACCAGAAACCAACAACAGCAAAATAGGGAATAATGGTCTGAACTCATCCCGAAACACACCCGAGGCCACCGGGACCCCGTGCAAATCACACGACTCAGTCCCATAACATCCCAAAAACCTGCTCGAGGCTTCAAATCACAACAAACGACACCGAAATCACGAATCGCACTAAAATTCAAACTTTATGAACTTGAAATTTCAAACTTCCCCTTCTGATGCCAAAACCCGTCAAATCACCTCCGATTGACCCCAAATTTTACTCGCAAGTCATATTCAACATTATGGACCTTCTCCTACTTCCGGAAATGCATTCCAACCCCAATATCAAAATTTCCACTTCCGATCGGATTCTTGAAAACTTCAAATTTCTATCTTTAGCCAAATGACTTCAAAATGACCTCCGGACATCCGAATTCACTTCCGATCGCGCTCCTAACTCTAGAATAATTATACGGAGCTATTTCTAGACTCGGAATCACAAACGGTCATCAATATCACTGAAATGTGCTTCAAACCAAACTTAGGAATTCTTTGTCAAAATGCTGACTTCCATAATATATGCTGAAACGCTCCCGGGTTATCCAAAACCTTATACGGACATACCCCTAAATCTGAAATCATCATAAGAACCTGCTGGAACCTTTAGATCCTGATTCCGAGGTCGTTTACTGCAAATTCCAATCTTGGTCTATTCTCCCAACTTAAGGCTTACGAAATGAGAATTTTCCTTTCAATTTGACTCTCCACTTCCCGAATTTCAATTTTGACCATACGCACAAGTTAAATACTTGAAATGAAGTTGCTCATGACTTCAAATCGCTGAACGACGCACCAGAGCTCAAAACGACCGATCGGGTCATTACACGGGTTTAATGAACCAATCCATTATTTCATAAGGTAATACTCTAACTCTTTTCCCCAAGCTCAAACTCCTCCATCTCTAACATTACTGCTACTCAAATTTTCCATTACTCTCGATTTCTACTGCTCTCACACCAGACAATCAGGTAATTATCAACATCTCTCTCTCAGCTGCTCACTTTTCAGTTTTCTTTTTCTTCTTCTTCTTCACAGTCATTCCCCACAGTCCCGATTTCCCATTATTGATTAGGGTTGATATTAGGGTGAGGAAATCGGTTGAGAGTGTGCATTTGTGTGATGTTGTTGTTGAAAACCAATTTTGGGGGAAATTTGAGTACCCAATTTGTTTAAAGAAGCATAACAATCTCATTGTTCGCTAAGTGTTCGACATATTGTCCGAAAGAAATTTTGTTGCTAAGTGCCTTAAAATCATGTTAATCAAGTCGCAAAAACTTGTATAGCACAAATTTAGAAGTCTTGAGTATAATTTTTGTGCCAAAAACGTGATTTAAATTGAAGAAGAGTCGGCATTTATGGGCTTTTGAACCCTCTTATGAACACTCGAAGAAGAAAAAAATGTGCCACATATGCAGCCACGCACCTGCGATGTATATTTCGCAGGTGCGGTTTATAGTCAGCTGGGCAAGACCGCAGAAGCGAAAGAAATACCGGAGAAGTGAGCCCGCACCTATGATGGTTTTTCGTAGATACGGTAACTGGCAAATTTTGCAAAAACAAGTGGGATGGAAATTTTGGCTTGTTGGGCCCGTTCGGCTTGATTATTTCACTTAATTGTATTATTTTGAATTTCTTAACATGATTATAATGCCCGACTAAGATTCAAAAATGGACCCGAACATGAAGAAAATATGGCGTTTAATAATGAAATTGACGAAGAAGCTGTTGAGGAACAATTTCACAATGTATGCTTCATGTCTCTGATTGTCAATGCTGGTACTATGACAACATTCTCACAAAAGAGATCATGCTTGAAAAGTGGATCTCTAAGGATAAATTGGCCAAGCTACTTTCAGATTTTTATGGTCGACTACCGACCACCTGCAAGTCTTGTTTCATGCCTACTCCGTGCAAAGCTAATGAGGAGTGGGTTCGTGAGTTTTATGCAAACCTTAAATGTACAAACTTCGACAACCCATGACTTACCATAGGAGGCAAAACAATGAGGTTTGAGACTGAACAGATCATTGACATTCTAGGGCTTCCTGATAATCGACTTGAACCGGTGTGAGAAAAGGATCATTGCGTAAACAGAGAATGGCAAGTTTCTAAACTTTATCCCGTAGGCATGAGAGCAAAGTGGGCCAACAAGAGAAAGGGTTTGAAGTCCATTGACTTCTAAGCTGAGGCCAAGATATGTCTTTACATCATCTGCAACATAGTATCACCTTGTGGAAATGTTTCAGATGTCTCATATACCAGAACTTTGATTATTGCATGCATACTAGACGACGTTCATGTAAATTTCAACCACTATATCCTGCAGAAGCTGAGAGAGTATTTGCTAGACGACAACCATTTCTTGAAGTTTCCTTCACTGATTACAAGGTTTTGCAGGCAGGCAGATGTTGAAGTGCGTAGCACCGATCGTTGGCTATAGCCGTCAAACCCTTTCATCCGTTGAGAGTAACGGGCGAGGGTAGTGCAATAAAGAGTAAGAAGAGGAAAATCACCATTTTTGGCGGACCAGAGTCTTCTTCACGGACAGCCCTGCCTAAGGGACCATTTGGGATGTTGAACTCATAGCTTGTCTCTATCTGTGACTTAGTGTCATAGCTCCCTAGTGGGCCCTCGCTCTCCCAGCCCACACTAGAGCATTTTACCAGGGAGAAAATGAAGACCTACCCGGAGAACCAGAAAAAGCAAGGAGAGTCATAAGAGAAGTTCGAAGCTTCACAGGCTTGAGACAGCCTATGGCAACATGACCAAGGCATATGTAGATCTTCAGGCAAATTTCAACAAGGAGAAAGAGAAATATAAGAATAAGAGAAAGTTTATGATCAAGACGTGAAGATTCATCAAGGCCGTCTTCAAATGGGGGCAGCAGAACAGGAAGATATTAGTCGAGGACAAAGATGATAGTGAAGAGTATTCCTTCCTGTCGAGTGTTGTTCATGGTGATACCGATGTTACTGATGATGATAAAGCCGAGAGCTCCACACGACAGTGATTAGCTTTTTCCCGCAGTTTGCTAGTCTGATGCAAACCTCGGGGAGACCCTCAAACCACTCTTATTTATATTAATATTGTCCAGTGAGGACACTGCAGTGTTTTTAGTTGGGAGTGGATTTAGGGAATATACTCTGTTTGCACATTGATGCTCAACTTGTGCCCTTACCAGGCTTATGCTTTTGTAGGGATATTGTGTGCCCTTGCCGGGATTTTATATTGATATGGTGTTCCCTTGCCATACTTGTTTTACCATTGCTTATCATGTGCTCTTGCCGAGCGTACTTTGTGATTGATGATATAGTTGTCGATTAGTCAGTTTCTTTATTCTATTGTTTTTATTATTATTATTTTTACTTATTTATTTTCTGTAGTAATTTTTAGTTATTTTATTTTTATTAAATTTTGTTTATATTTTGTTCTCTTTAAGTAATTTTTAGTTTATATTATTTTTATCTCTTTAATAGTAATATACTTTGAAATAAATTTTCACGGGTTTTCTTTATGCTACGGTTCTTTCCCGATGAATATTTTTTTGTTGAATAGGGCTACTTTTCCCTATGATGGATAGCGAGAAAATATTCTTAAGGGAATTAGTCTTGTTTTGTTATGTGGAGACTTTTGGATTGTTTAGTACTAATAAAATTAGTCTCTTATATGTGATATTTGAATTAAGAATACCCCTAATATTGGTTGCAAAGTGAAAAAGTAAGTTGCACGGGGAAGACTAATTTTTGTGATAGTTTTTTGGCTCGTTTTTTGATTCTTTTCCCAATTTTTGGCATGATATTGCTATAATTGTTCTTATTGAGAAGTGAAATTGATCCTCCTTGATTAGTTCATGTGTCATGTGTGTTAGCTTCTGTTAAAGGTAATTCTCGTGTTTACTTTTATCATCTAGAACTTGCCCGGTTGGTCTTTCAATGCTAATGTGAATTATGTTTGGTTGGAGGGATGACCTTAGGTATTCTTTGTGATCTTTGAAAAAAGACTCTTTAGTCTTTCGAGCCTACCATTGCACATGAAGTGAGCTACTGTTTCCTTAATTATTCTTGTTTTTAATGGTTCCAAAGGGATTAGCTAACACTGAGACTCAGCCCTTAACTTCGAACTGATTTGGAAAAGATGGTTTGGGGTTGGAAAAGATTAATTAAAAAGATCTTGAGGCGTTAAACTTCACTTTATAGACTCTACCTAGGGATAGGATTGAACTACTTGTAGACATATTCGGTGTGTTTAATTGTAACGACCCGGTCGGTCGTTTCGAGAGTTTAGCCCCGTTTCCCCCGTTTCTGCTTCATTATATGTGTTTCAATTTCATTACGTTGTCTGAGATTGGTTGGCTCGGCTTCAGAGCGATTTTTGGAGAGAAATGAGAAACTTAGTCTCTTATCTTGGTTCAGTAGTGGAAAATTCAACCGGAAGTTGACTTATTGGTAACGACCTCAGATGGCGGATTTTATGGTTCAAATAGCTTCTTTAGGTGATTTGGGACTTAGGATTTTGTTCGGAATGAAGTTTTGATGTCCGGTGTAGAATTTGGCTTGAATTGGTGAAAGTTAGTTTTTGGCGATTTTCGGTCGGCAAGGGAAAATAGGCTATCGGGGTCGGAATGGAATTCTGATAGTTGGAGCATGTTCATAATGTTATTTTCGATATGTGTGCAAATTTTCAGGTCAATCAGACGTGTTTTGGATAATTTCGGCATCTTTGGCGAAATTTAGAAATTTCAAAGTTCATAGGCTTGAGTTTGATGTAATTTTGGTGTTTTTGCATTGTTTTTGGTATTTCGAAGGCTCGACTATGTTTTAATTATGTTATGGGATATGTTGGTAGGTTTGGGGGAGGTTCTTGGGGGCCTCGGGTATATTTCGGATGCTTAAACGGACATTTTTGGTCCTAGGGAGATTACTCGTTTTTCTGGTGTTTTAGCAGCAATGATTGTTCATTGCGATCGCGTGAGTTCGTCCGCGATCACGTAGAGAAAGTTGAGGCCAGGTGAATTGCGATCGCGTATGCAGGAGCCTAATCGCGTAGTGTGAGCAGCCTTGGTCACTGCATTCGCATGGTGATGGTTGTGTTCGCATAGTAGAGTTGGAGTGGCAGTGTGGTGCTGAAATTTGCTCTATGCGATTGAATAGAGCTGGTCGCGATCGCATAGTTGTGAGAAGTGATTCTTCATGATCGCATAGGTGTTTCTACGGTCGCATAGGATTAGTTTGGCTGGGCAACATTTTGTTCTTCGCGATCGCGTGCCTTCTTCTGCGATCGCATGGAGTAAAAGTTTGGGCAGACAGTTTAAGTTCTAATTTTAGGGGTTCTTGGACATAACTCATTTTTCCATTTGAGAGTTCGTATGAAGGAGATTTTGGATGATATTTTCAATGGGATTCTTGTGGTAAGCGTTCTTCAATAATTTTTGGTTCAATTTCATGAATTTGTCTTGATTTTCACCATGCCATTTGAGGAATTAATTGGAAAATTTGGGAAAAATGGGAGGAAGAATTTGGAAATTCTTTTGGTGATTTGAGTGGGAAATTATGTTTCGATTTTGATGTTCTCGGTATGTACGGACTCGCGGGAAATTAAGGATTCTTGTGATGTAATTTTTATCGGATTCCGAGACGTGGGCACAAGGGCCAGATTTGGCAAATTTCGGGAATTGTGCCTAGTTTTGATAGTTTTCGATTGGGGTTCATCTCCCTAGCATATTTTGATGTTATCGATCTGGTTTTGGTTAGATTTGAAGCTTTTGGGAGCCATTTCGAGGAGCAGGAGCATCGTGGAGTAGCTTTTATGCTTCTTTGAGGTAAGTAACGATTGTAACCCTAAATCTAAGGGTATGACAGCCTGGTATTTGACATTTGTTGTGGTAAATAAGGTGTCACACATGCTAGGTGACGAGCGTGGGGGTGTGCACCGATGGAGATTGTAATTTGGTCCGTCTCGTAGCGGCTATTAGGCTGCGTATTCGATTTGAAACCTTACGATATACTGTATTTTAGAAATTTATACTTGTATGTTGGCTGTGAGCCATGATTGGGGCCTTGTACCGACCTGTTTAGACCCTCAGAGGTACTTTTGCACTATTCTTACACTATCCTGATAAAACAATTGTGAACTTGGTCATGTTTTTGAGTTGTTGTTATTTTCACTGTTATCACACCGCTTTGAAAACTCTGAAAAATATTTTGGGCTGAGACCCGTGAGTTGAGATGAATAGCCTAAGTGGCTACAACAATATATATGTATTAGGCCGAGCCCCGAGTATATGAGGGAAGTTATGGGTATATATGTAATGAGGCTGAGGGCCGAGTATGAGAGGATATATGGATCGAGCTACACGCTGCATCAATATATATATATATATATATATATATATATATATATATATATATTATATGTGGATCGGGTTGCACGCCGCAACAATATATACATTATATATGTGGATCGGGCTGCACGTTGCAGTAATATATGTTATATATATGGATTGGTTGCGCACCGCAACAATATATATTGGATCGGGCTGCACGCCACATCAATAAAGTGCTTGGGCTGAAGAAGCCCCTCCAGGAGTCTGTACATCCCTAGTGAGAGCAGTCGACTGTTATATGGATCGGGCTGCACGCTGTAGCAATATACATTATATAGGGATCGGGCTGCACGCCGCATCAATATATATATATATATATATATATATATATATATATATATATATATATATATATATATATATATATATATATATATATATATACATACATACATACGTATTAGAGCGGGCTGCATGTCGCATCAGTTGTTATATGGTACCATATGAGTGAGAGTGTTGAGTGTGAGAATTGACTTATGAGACTAGAGTCACGAGTGACTGAGAGTCTTGCCCGAGAGGCTTTAATGTGAGTGATATTGTGCCCGAGGGGCTCATATTTTATGAAACTACTGCTTTTCACTCTTCTTCACACTGAGCCTCTGACGGTAAATGGTTTTATACGAGATTTTTAAATGGAAACTAGAGTTTTATGAAATATTCGGAAATGTAAATTCCTGACTTGATTTACTTATTTCCACGGTCACTTATTATAAGGATTTTCATGATTTATAAATGCTTGTCACTACACTTATGTTTTTAGATACTTTGGTTACTTACTGAGTTGGCCTACTCACGTTACTCCCTGCACCTTGTGTGAAGATTCAGGTACCGAGGCAGAGCGATAGTTGAGCTACCCCATTTGGAGCATTGTTCGGAGATTGGGAGGTAGCTGATCGGCGGCTGCAGCACAACTCTTTCTCCTTCCTACTCTATCATCTGTACTTTACTTCTCAGAATTGTTGTAGTAGAGGATTTGTATTTGACTGTATCACCTCTTAGATGCTCATGACAGTTGAATCCAGGTTTTGGGAAGGTGTATAATTTGGTCATCTCATTCTGCTATTTTTAAATATAATTTTGGGAAATTATGAAATATATTGATAGTCTAAAATGGGTCGCTAGCCTAGTTCCACGATAGGCGCCATCACGGCCAGTTGTGATTTGGGGCCGTGACAAGTTGGTATCAGAGCGCTAGGTTACATAGGACTCAACGGTCATGAGCATGTTTAGTAGAGTCTTTAGGATCGGTACAGAGACGTCTGTACTTATCTTTGAGAGGTTGCAGAACCCTTAGGTAAATACCATATCATTGAATTCTTGTCGTGCATATCTATTATATTCCGCCAAGAGTGTAACTCTAGAATTCCTTCCATGTATTCGAATGCGCACGAGAGCGCTCGGTATCAGCTATACATCGACGGCTTGTGACTTCATGGAGGAGATGTGATTTTGGCATGTTGGTAATGGGCCAATCTGGAGGACTTGAGGCCGGATTCATTTTGTGGCTTGAGTGTTGGACTTCATTGTGTGAGCATATGTAGTTGGGGACTTATATATCCGTTGATCTCCTTATTGACGGGACTTTGTGGCTGGATGCCTATGTGGTGAGTGTGATTTGATCATTAGATGTGTCCATACTGTGATTTGTGATAAAAGGATTGGCTGCAAATGTGGCAAGAACTATTGATTGCTTGATTTCTGTCTCGCTTTGGTATATGGTTTCGAGTTGTGAGTGTATTGGAAGTCCTCTCATGTTGTTTAGTTGTGGAGCGAAGCGGATCTTTCTTTTGAGTTATGAGTTCCTGTTGATGTCTTTTGGGATAATCATTGCCCCAATAGAGCTCGTATATTTGATTAACGGTGTATTCCAGTCGTATTAGCACTCATTTGTTACTGTGTTCATTGATGGTATCCTGACGTATACTCGTAGCCAGAGGTAGCATATTCCTATGTTTCATCATATTTTGTCCATTTTCTGGATATATGCCTTGTGAGCCTTCAGCTACATCTGTTCATGTGTCGACTCCGGTGGGCGATACTGTTTTTGTGGACTGTGTGTATCAGTCGTGTGTGATATCTTGGGGGTCTGGAGACCCGAGTGGACCTACTGTTACTCAGCATGGTCGATTTTGATGTGATATTGGGCATGGACTGGTTGTCTCTGTGTCATTCCGTTCTTGATTGTCACGCTAAGACCATCACCTTAGCTATGCCAGGTTGTCCGAGGGTTGAGTGGAGAGGTTCTTCTGATTATGTGCCTAGGAGAGTGATTTCCTACCTGAAGGCTCAGTATATGGTTAAGAAGGGGTGTTTATCGTATCTGGCTTTTGTGAGGGATGTCAGTGGTGAGACTCCCGCTATTGATTCGGTTCCTGTGGTCCGTGACTTTTCGAGCGTGTTTCCTGCAGACCTGCCACCTGACAAGGACATTGATTTTGGTATTGACCTGGTGCCAGACACTCAGCCTATTTCTATTCCACCTTATCGTATGGCACTAGCGGAGCAAAAGAATTAGAGGAGCAGATTCAGGAACTTCTAGATAAGGGGTTCATTTGGCCTAGTCTGTCACCTTGGGGTGCACCGGTGTTGTTTGTAAAGAATGAGGACGGTTCTATGCGTATGTATATTTATTATCGGTAGTTGAACAGGGTTACGGTGAGGAACCAATATCCCTTGCCTCGTATGGATGACTTGTTTGATCAATTGCATAGTGCCAGAGTATTTTCTAAGATTGACATGCGTTCCGGCTATCATCAATTGAAGATTCGGGGACCAGACATTCTGAAGACTGCTTTCAGGACTAGATATGGTCATTATGAGTTACTGGTTGTATCATTCAGGCTGACCAATGCCCCAACCGCCTTTATGCACTTGATGCGCCATGTATTCCGGCCTTATCTGGATTTTTTCGTCATCGTGTTTATTGACAATATCTTGGTTTATTCCCAATATTGGGAGGATCATGAGCAGCGTTTGATAGTAGTGATTTAGACCTTGAGGGAGCAGAGATTGTATGCAAAATTTTTGAAGTGTTGGTTCTGCAATCAGCCTCAGGTTCTTACACTGCATATTGTGATACCTCGAGGGTTGGCGTTGTTTGTGTTTAGATGCAGGAGGATGTAGTGATTGCGTGATACTTATGATCTTCGGAAGTGTAGAGAGAGATATCAGTTTGAGGCTAAGCCGACGATGGTATCTCATGCTGGTTGTCCTGAGGTGTGTAATCCTTATGTTGTTCAGTAGTAAGTTCTCTTCTACCAGTAAATGATATATGTTGTAATTGAGTTTAGAATGGTTGTGGAAGCTGGCATGACCATTTCAATGGTGAATGTGATATTTGTAGATGACTTGAGCTGTTAGACGGGTTGTGTTATTATGGGCATTGTGAGTTATTGTTTGTCTTTATCGTTGGATTTGAGCCAAGTGGGGGGTCTGTTAAGGATAAGTTGATTGCACGATTATGTGCTGTATTGGTTTCAGTTCGTAGTATTTTGGTGGATCAGTTGTTACGTGCACAGGTGGTTTCTGGGAATGACTCGAGTAATGGAAATTCTTCGATGCTGGTCGTAATGTACTCTATTGGGTAAATGGGTTCTATTGAATGATTGAGTATTAGGGATGTGCTATGTATTCAAGCAGTGGACTTGAGAGCGAATATAGTAATTCGCGCGCTTCATGGACTTCGAGACTGAGAGTTCTCATAAACAGGTTATTTTGTGGTAGTGAACTGTGAAGATTCGAGCAAAGCTAGTCGGATGTTAGTATGTACCATGATTCAGTCATTGTGAACTTTTCGGTAACTTATCTATCTGTTGTGGGTGACCAAAGTTTATTCAGGGTTATTGGTAGGACTGTATGAGTGTGTGTTCTACACCGAGTCGGGATTGCTGACTCCGATTTCTATTTTGAGGAATGTACCATTTGATTGTGATTGAGTTTATTCATGTTATGGGTGATCTATGAGCTACCCTTCGGTGTTGCGAGGCGTAGTGATTGTTAGTTATATGCACTTACGGTGCGGGTTTATTTGGGCATTATAGCGGGATCTGAATAAGGTAAGTATTTGGGTGCGAGATTGAGGCGTATTGATTATGCACTTTCCGATTTGTATGCCATGGTATTGTCCAGTTTCCCCATGGTTATGGCGATGCACTTCGAGTACTTGATGTCGAATTTTGAATGGTTATTGATTTTAAGCAGGTGGCTTGTAGTATTTCATGTGGACCAGCGGTTGGATGAGAACGTGCAGTGTCAGAGATTATGTGGGGGTATGACCTTTGGATTGGATTCGTGTGTATTGAATTTTACGATGTGTGCCAGGATTTTAGCATGATGTTGTGATGGTAATTGTTAATGGTGGGATAATCCTCCCGTGTGAATCTTTTATATAATTTGATTACATTGGGATGTTGTTATTGAGTGCCCGAGTTGCACATGTTATGGCTCCGAATTGTATCAATGTGTCATGTAATCAGAGTGGTCGTGTTGGGTGAGAGGAAGTCATTGGACCTAGAATTAATATTGTCAGAATTGTCTACATCATAGTTGGAAGGATAAATATCGGAGTTGGCTTAGAAATCTGGTATATTTCTTGTTTGCGAATTGGGAGCTTCATGTCTGACTAATCGGACGAATGGTTGTTAGTTTCTACGTGTTTCTTTTATCATCGGCAATATATGAAGGTGTTGGAGCGAGGCATTTCTTGATAAGAGGTTATGTACTGATATTGAGTTGTCTAAGCAGTTATTGTGATTAAGAGTTATCGCTATGAATGTTTGAGTCGTGCGGTGTATTATGTGATTTCATCTAGGGTGCGTATATGTCTTGACCTAGCAAGTTCAGACATGTTCAGTTTATAGTTGTAGAATTTTGATCTTGTATATTACTTCAGAAGTGGGAATTGTGTTATAAGGGTTATGGGTCAGGTTGGATTTCGAAATTTCAATTGTGTTGTGTTATTGGTCCTATATGGGATAGGGTGACGTGGGATCACCCCGGGTATGTGCATGGAAAGGTTACGCGGCAGTTCCATGGTGTTGGAGAACAACCCTTGGCACGTTCGAGGACGAACGTATGTTTAAGTGGGGGAGGATGTAACGACCCGGTCGGTCATTTCGAGAGTTTACCCCCATTTCTCCAATTTCTTCTTTATTATATGTGGTTCAGTTTCATTACGTTGTGTGAGATTGGTTGGCTCTGGTTCGGAGCGATTTTTGGAGAGAAATGAGACACTTAGTCTCTTATCTTGGTTCAATAGTGGAAAAGTCAACCGAAAGTTGACTTATTGGTAAACGAACTTGATGATTGCAGATTTTATGGTTCTGACAGCTTTGTTAGGTGATTTGGGACTTAGGAGTGTATTCGGAATGAAGTTTTGATGTCCGGTGTAGAATTAGGGTTGAATTGGCGAAAGTAAGTTTTTGGCAATTTCCGGTCGGCACAGGAAAATAGGCTATCGGGGTTGGAATGGAATTCCAATAGTTGGAGAAGGTTCATAATGTCATTTTGGATAAGTTTGAAAATTTTGAGGTCAATCGAATGTGTTTTGGATGGTTTCGGAATCTTTGGCGAAATTTAGAAATTTCAAATTTCATAGGCTTGAATTTGATGTGATTTTGGTGTTTTTGCATTGTCTTTGGTGTTTCGAAGGCTCGACTAAGTTTGAATGATGTTATGGGATATGTTGGTAGGTTTGGTTGAGGTCCTTGGGGCCTCGAGTATATTTCGGATGCTCAAACAGACATTTTTTGTCCTTGGCATATTCTTGGTTTTTCTGGTGTTTTAGCAGCAGTGATTGTTCATTGCGATCGCATGAGTTCGTCCTCGATTGTGTAGTAAGTTGAGGCCAGGTGGAATTTTGTGAATTGCGACCGCGTATGAAGGAGTGCGATCGCGTAGTGTGAACAGTCTTGGTCACTACGTTCGCATTGTGATGGTTGTGTTCGCATAGTAGGGTTGGAGTGGCAGTGTGGTGCTGGAATTTGCTCTATGCGATCGCATAGAGCTGGTCGTGATCACATAGTTGTGAGAAGTGGTTCTTCGCGATCGCATAGGTTTTTCTGCGATCCCATAGGGTTAGTTTGGTTGGTCAGCATTTTGTTCTTCGCGATCACGTGCCTTCTTCCGCGATCGCATGGAGTAAAAGTCTGGGCAGACAGTTTAAGTTCTAGTTTCAGGGGTTCTACGCCATAACTAATTTGCCATTTGAGAGCTCGGGTAAAGGAGATTCTGGACGATATTTTCAGTGGGATTCTTGTGGTAAGTGTTCTTCAGTCATTTTTTGTTCAATTTCATGAATTTGTCTTGATTTTCACGATACAATTTAAGGAATTAATTAGAAAATTTGGGAAAAATGGAAGAAAGAATTTGGAAATTCATTTGGTGATTTTATTGGGCAATTGTGTTCTGATTTTGATATTCTTGGTATGTACGGACTCGTGGGCGGTTAAGGATTCTTGTGATTTAATTTATCGGATTCTGAGACGTGGGCCCGGGGGCCGAATTTGGCAAATTTCGGGAATTGTGCCTAGTTTTGATAGTTTTCGATTGGCGTTCATCTCCCTAGCATATTTTGATGTTATTGATTTGGTTTTGGTTAGATTTGAATCTTTTGGGAGCCAATTCGAGGGGCAAGAGCATCGCGAAGTAGCTTTTGGGCTGTTTTGAGGTAAGTAATGATTGTAACTCTAAACCTGAGGGTATGACACCCCAGTATTTGACATTTGTTATGGTAAATAAGGTGACGTACATGATAGGTAACGAGTGTGGGGGCGTGCACGGATGGGTATTGTGACTTGGTCCATCCCATAGCGACTATTAGGTCGCGTATTAGATTTAAAACCTTATGATATCCTGTATTTTGGATATTTATACCTGTATGTGGGCTATGAGCCATGATTGGGGCCTTGTGCTGACCTGTTTAGACCCTCAGAGGTACTTTTACACTATTCTTACACTATCCTGATAGAAAAACTGTGCACTCAGTCATGTTTTCGACTTGTTGTTATTTTCACTGTTATCACACCGCTCTTAAACTCTAAAATAAATTTGGACTGAGACCCGTAAGTTGAGATGTATTGCCTAACTCGATCGTGAGGATTACTATTGATCGGGTTGCACACCGCAACAATATATATGTGTTAGGCCGAGCGTCGAGTATATGAGGGCAGTTATGAGTATATATGTAGAGAGGCCAAGAGCCGAGTATGTTAGTATGAGGGCAGTTATGGGTATATACGTAATGAGGCTGGGGGCCGAGTATGAGAGGATAGTTATGTATCGGGTTGCACGCCGCAGCAATACATATATATATATATATATATTATATGTTGATCGAGCTACACGCCGCAACAATATATACATTATATATGTGGATTGGGCTGCACGCTGCAGCAATATATATTATATATATGGATCGGGCTGAACGCCGCAACAATATATATATTTGATCGAGCTGCACGCCGCAGTAATATAGCACTTGGGCTGAAGGAGTCTGTACATCCCAGTTAGCGTAGTCGACTGTTATATGGATCGGGCTGCACGCCGCAACAATATACATTATACACGGATGGGGTTGCGCACCGTAGCAATATATAAATATATATATATATACATACGTATTGGAGCGGGTTGCACGCCGCATCAGTTGTTATATGGTACCTGAGAAATGAGAGTGGTGAGTGTGAGCATTGACTTATGAGAGTAGAGTCACGAGTGACTGAGAGGCTTGCCCGAGAGGCTTTAATGTGAGTGATATTGTGCCAGAGGGGCTCATATTTTATGAAACTACTATTTTTTCACTCTTCTTCACACTGAGCCTCTGATGATAAATGTTTTTATAGGAGATTTTTAAATGGAAACTGGAGTTTTATGAATTACTCGGAAATGTAAATTCCTGACTGGATTTACTTATTTCCACAGTCACGTATTATACGTATTTTCATGATTTATAAATGATCGTCATTACACTCATGTTTTTAGATACTTTTGTTACTTACTGAGTTGGTGTACTCACGTTGCTCCCTGCACCTTGTGTGCAAATTCAGGTACCGGGGCAGAGCGATAGTTGACCTACCCCATTTAGAGCATTGTTCGGAGATTGCGAGGTAGCTGCTCGGCGTTCGCAGCACTACTCTTTCTCCTTCCTACTCTATCATTTGTACTTTACTTATCAGACTTGTTGTAGTAGAGGATTTGTATTACACTGTATCACCTCTTAGATGCTAATGACAGTTGACTCCAGGTTTTGGGAAGGTGTATAATTTGTTCATCTCATTCTGCTATTTTTAAATCTTCTAAATTATGGGAAATTATGAAATATATTGATAGTCTGAAATGGTTGCCTAGCCTAGTTCCACGATAGGCGCCATCACGGCCAGTTGTGATTCGGGGCCGTGACATTAATCTCTTAATTAGGGATAATTCAATTAGGAAGTCTTGTTAGTCTTTGGAAGAAGCTAATATATAATTATTACCCGAGGCTCATTAACATAAACTCGATCATATTTGTAAAAATACGAAATACAATGGATCTTTACTTGAGGGTAATTCCCATTGCATCCATGCTTGCAGACATTGATCATTTTACTTGTTTTCTAGGTTAATTTATATTTTCACAATTAGTTATATTTATTTTCACAATCATCTTCGAAGTGTTTGGCTTAGCATAATAAGTTATAATTCTCTTACACGCCTTATCGCCTACTCATTGTTCTCTGTGGGATTCGACCCGACTCATAGTTGGGTAAATTATATTGCATGCGACTGTGTACATTTACTTTTTAGTAGTGGATTTGGACGTCATTATCACCCCAGACAACATGAAATCGACAATACCACCTCAACTGCCGATTATTCCTTCCCCTCAAGCCAATTATCTTTAGAATCATATTTACACATCTACCAATATCCCTATTATCACACAAACACACTGTAAAATTCTCAACTAGCTAAAACTGCTCATTCATACACCCACAAGGTATAACCACATGACATAACACATAATCCATATGCACAGAAGAACAACTCTGCCTACAATAGTTTCCCATCATTAGGCCTGATATTGGCAAACAGACTCATGTCGACCATAACCTTGTTCCAAACCTTCACAACGATGAAAATAATGTAAGAAACATGCGAAATTCCTAACTACTCTTCTTGAAACGACCTGGTAGGTCGTTTTGAGAGTTAGCACCCCGATCGCCTGATAACTGCTTTCCCCATGTCTATTTATGTTTTGGGGACTTGTTGGAACATTGAGTGCTGAAATTCGGAGAGTGTTTAGACACATAGTCCTTATATGTGAGTTTAACTTTAGAAATCGGACCGTAGTTGGAACTATGGGAAGACGGATCCGTAATGGGATTATGTTGACTCCGTTAGCTTCGTTGGGTGATTTTGGAGTATGGAGCGTGCCGGGAATGCTCTTTTGAGGTATGTAGTAGATTTAGGCTTTAATGGGCGAAAGTTAAAATTTCGGCGATTTCGGCCTATAGTTGGAATTTTGATATCGGGCTCGGAATGGAATTGCGAGAGTGGCTGTAGGTCCGTTCTATCGTTTGTGACCTGTGTGTAAAATTTGAGGTCATTCTAACTAATTTTGAGGTGTTTCGGCATCAGTTGTAGAGTTTTGAAATTTCATAAGTTCTTAGGCTTGAATCCATGTATATTTGGTGATTTTGGTGTTATATGATGTGTTTTGGAGGCTCGGCCAAGTTTGGATAATGTATTAGGACTGGTTGGTAAGTTTTGTTGAGGTCCCGGGGGCCTTGGGGATGTTTCGGATGGTCAACGGGTGATTTTGGAACTTGGAAAAGCAGCTGAACCATTTCTGGTTCTGGTGTCTCACACCTGCGATGGACTTTCCGAAGGTGCGGAAGAGAGGCTCGCAGGTGCGGGCTTGGTCAAGTCAACCAGTTCTCGCAGGTGCGGTTGTGGTTCCCCAGATGCGGCCAATTGACCGCAGGTGCGGCCCCAGGCCTTTTAGTGGGTTTTCGCACCTGTGATGGATTTTTCGCAGGTACGGTCCAAGGGGCACAGGTGCGGAAATTGCTGGGCAGTTTATATCAAATTCGAGGGCTTGAATTTCATGACTTCTTAATATAATTTGGACCTCGGGTGTAGGCGATTTAGAGTGAATTTTGAGGAAAAGCTTCATAGGTAACTCCTAACCCTATTTCCCTTGTATATCATTAATGTATAGCAATTTCTTCCATGCAATCAAGGGATTTTAGGTGAAAAAAATCATGCAAATGGGAAGAAGTTTCCCCAATTAGGAAAAGCCGAGAATTTAATAGGATTTTGTCGTCGTTTTTCGATTATTCTTGTTCGAGTGAGTTCGTGAGCGAATGGGTGTTCTAAATTTGTAACTTTCACTCGATTCCGAGACCTGGGTCCATGAGACTTTTTGGGCGATTTTCTTAATTTTGCATATTAGATTATTAGCTATTTTGATTCCTTAACATGATATTTACATTATGCAATCGAATTTAATAGATTTGGGTCATTCGGAGTCAGATACTCGTGGAAAAAGCGTGGTTTTGAGTTGAGTAGCATAGTCGAGGTAAGTGGCTTGCCTAACTCTGTGTTGGGAATTTCCCCTAGGCTATGTTAATACTGTTTTATGTTGTTTGGGCGCCGTGTACATGATGTGACGAGTACGTACACGGGCCATTGTTGCTAAAACTCCATTCTTTCCTCCATGACATAAATCATTTCACTCTTCTTTCACTTATTCATGTATTGTCTATGTAGTTTAGATTAGGAAATAGCATGCCTACCTGTTTTACTTGAATTTTCCCTAGTTATTACTATGTGTACCATGTTTAGGTAGTTTTATCCATTATATGCTTGTGATTTTTCCTGAACTGTTTTAAATATAATTTGTATTCGGTATTTGTACTGCATTGCATATTTAAATTGGGACTACGGACAAGATTCCGGGAGCTTTCCCCTCTATACTGCATTGCATATTTAAAATGGGATTACGGACGAGATAGGGATTACGGATGAGATTCCGGGGCTTTCCCCATGTACTACATTTCATATTTAAATTGGAACTACGGACGAGATTCCAGGAGCTTTCCCCCTGTATTGCATTGCATATCTTAACTGGGAATATAGAGGAGATTCCGGGAGCTTTCCCCCTGTACTGCATTGCATACTTGTTAATGTGATATATGTTGTGCTGAGTCGAGAGCTCCCTTTTATTATTTTTCTTTTAGCTCATTGTTCCTACTAATTTGCCTTAGCTTATTATATCTCTTTGTTCGTACTTTATACTATTTTACTATAAAAATCCAGTAGAGCCTTAACCTGACCTCGTCACTACTCGACTAGGGTTAGGCTTGGCACTTATTGGGTACCAATTTGTGGTGTACTCATGCCCTTTCCTGCACATTTTTTTCGTGTGCCGATCCAGGTACCAACGCTGAGTTTTGTGGCTAGGGGTCCAAGCAGCAGCTTCTACGAGACCGAAAGGTAATTCTGCCGCGTCCGCAGAGTCCTTCGAGTCACCTTCCACTCCAGACTTAGATAGATTTTTCATGTAAATTCCCTTACATTTTATAGAGCTATTTTAAGAAAGAGCTTGTGACTAAAGTGATATTCCGGGTTTTGGGAAAAATTTGTATTTTGTACGCGCCAAGTGGCGATGATTCATTGTAGACTTACTTATTTCGTCTTTATTTTATTGCTTCTATTTAATATGTGTTTCTGCAATTAGGCTTACCTAGTCGTAGAGACTAGGTGCCATCATGATACCTTCGAATGGGAAATCGGGTTGTGACACTTTTGATCAACAAGATACCTCTAACGCCACTTGGGCACATACATCGCAATCCCAGCCCAACAAGCTCAACTCAAACATGACTGAATATGAAAAGAGGAACACATGAGAGAACCGTCAAACAAGATAAATAGGCACAAATCCCCATCGATACCATACTACGGATCCAATCTACAAGGAAGAAACAAGACACACGCAATAACCACAACAAATCTTACCTTAATATGACCTCACCGCAGGGCATAGCCTTACATCAACACACCTATTCACAAAGAACACCAGGTCCCCATCCTCTACTAGGGACCATGAGTAAGTTAAACATCTCAAAAACTAAACCATTCTACTAACTCAACCTCGCAGAACCAGAACCACAACACATAACAACTTTCCATACTCGTAGAGCAACCAAACCACAAGTATTTAACTAACAAAAATTCCACCCAAGTATCATGACCTACGATAGCAACCAAACAAGAATGATAGACACGGGCTACCACAATAAAATTCTCAATTGGCGTGAACACACGAACTGAGCACAAGAATCACAAAATACAACCATCTCTGAAGCGAGGTAGGATAAATCTTACCAATAAATGGGACCGAATACAAATGTATCTCTATACTCAACTGAAACAAATAATTGTAAGGACATCATCTAGTGCATCGGCATCTGCCCAACCAGAAAGAGTGTAAAAATAGGCAGGACCTCCCCCACAGGGCGACCTCCACCCCTAGCCATCGGTGCAGGTATAGCAGCAACTGGAGCAGAACTCGTAGTCTTAATACCCCGCTTTGGCACATCATTCTAGAGTCTGGGACAATCTCTCACCATGTGGATGGTATCTCCACACTCAAAGAAACCTCTCCACTTATGTGGTTGTGGAAGATGTTCGGTACGGGTACTTTGGGACCCATGAAAATTTGAAACACTACGTGAAGCCTGAAGTGCAAATTGAACTGGCTAACCCACATAACCTCTATCATGATGTACCCTATCTCAAAAATAAGGATCAGTAGATCCTCCTGGTCCATGAGGCCTCTTAGCCTCCCAGCCATGTCTCTCCTGGCCCCCCATGCCCTCTAATCGGCGAGCGATCTCTACCACCTACTGAAATGGAACATCGATCTCCAACTCCCCAGACATGCTGAATCGGATACCATAACTGATCCCCTTAATGAACCTATGGAATCGCTCTCTAATTGTAGAAACCAAAGCAGGTTCACGACTAGACAAATCACTGAATCTAATACCATACTCTGACACTGACATAGTACCCTGGCATAGATGCTCGAACTCCGTGCGCCACGCATCTCGAAGGGTCTGAGGAAAAAACTCCTCTAGAAAATCTCTAAAAACTGAGTCAATGAAAATGAAGCTACATTGGATGGGCTACCCTCCTAATAAGCCCGCCACCATTGATATGCTGCTCCTGACAACTGGAATATAGTAAAAGCAACCCCGCTCATCTCCACAATACCCATGGTGCGGATAATATTGTGGCACTCCTCTAGAAAACCATGTGCATCCTCTGAAGCCAAACCACTTAAAGTAGGAGGGTGATACTTCTTGAACCTATCAAGTCTTAGTTGCTCGTTCTCATATGCTGATACCCTAAGTGCAGGCTGAACCGGAACAACAGGTTGTACCAGAATAACAGGTTGTGTTTGCACGACACCTGGAACTTGACCAACATGTACTCGCTTCTCTAGAGTACAAGCGGTAGGGGTCCGAGCTCTTCCTCCGGTTTGTGAACTGACTGGTGCAACCTGAATCAACCTCGCCTGAGCCAATATATAAAACATGCTCAGGAAATTCTCTAAAGTCTCCTGAAGTCTCCGGGTAGCAACAGTCGCCTCCAGTGCTATCACGACCAAAACTAAAGGGTCACGAGGGGCACCCGGTGTCTTACTCGATCGAGTACCAACATACCATATCTTTCTTATCTTACTGTCCTTGGTAACTGGTCCAACATGGCACAACTCGTAATGTATAATAATAAGTGAGAAAACACTATATCAATGAACCATCTTTCTTAAAACATGAAAAGATATGGGCCGTCAAGGCCTCTGACATACTGTACAAAATGAACCTTTGTCTACAAAGCCTCTAAGAGTATTTGACATGAAATGAGATAGAGTACCGGCCTACCCGTAAGTCTGTAGCAAAATTCTGACATGATGACTCATAGACTCGGCTGCACTCCGAATGAGGTGGAGTCTTACAAATCCTTAGCTGAATGCTAACCTCGTCTACTATGACGGCTTGTCAAACTGATTATCTATACGTTCAGACATGAATGCAGCGTCCCCAACAAAAAGGACGTCAGTAAGAATAATGTATCGAGTATGTAAGGCACATAAAAAAGTATATAAAACATATGAAAGAAACATGGAGTAAATGACTCAACCTATAGTTCTGGATAACTCTATAAATCATGAAATACTTATAATGTCATGCATATGCTTATGAATGTCATGTCGTGCATAGGTACATGTGTTCATAACATCATCAAGACTCTGAGGGCATCACATCATATCATCTCGGCCACTGTGGGAAAATCATCAACGTATACCAGCTGATCAGGTGGTGGTGCGTATATAACGCCGTACCTTTTCCCGTATACCATATATATACATATATACATATACGCGTATATAACGACATCTGGTCATGGATCAATGTACATGTATAAATGAATGCAATGCATGAGAAGTACGTCAATAAAATCTATCAGAACGTCATAAGACCATTATGCCTCTGATTAATAACATGAAATAGACCTTTTTAACTTACGTATTTTCTTAGACCCATGAACAGATGATAGAATAATAAGACTTCTGAGGAATCAAGAACATAGGAACCTCTAGTATTTCTATGAATAGAGTCATCTGTAAAAATTATACATTCGCTCGTTCCGTTTGTATCGTATGGATCATGTCAAAGAGAAAGAAGGGATATCCTTAACTTACCTGGACCGATTCTCTGGATAATTCCTCTAACACACATCTTTTCTGATGAAACGCATAATGGCGGATCGAAGTAGGGAAAATTTTGTATGATGTCCTTGAGAAAGATTGCACTGTACTCCCTTAGAATCGCAAATCCCATGTTGCTATAATATTACATGGTCTTCGTGTGTAATGTGTGGAGCAACTACGTTGCTATTACAAACCATTAGCCTGGCTGAAACTTTCCTTCTTCATTTAGTAGATGAGAACAATTGATTTTTGTGAATTAGAAAGGTTACTTTTACCCTTTAGGTGTGGGCACCACTAGAATGAGTAATCACTTCTTAAAGGCCTCTAATTAGGCAACCTATATGTAAACTTAAATTCTTTGGCTTTGTTGGCTGCCACGTTGGGAGATCTAAGCCTATCCAAATTTTATCCACCCATTTACTTAATTACATGGTTAATCTCCTACCAAAAATCTATAATTAACTAATTATCCACATAATTAGGAACTATTTCAAATTACTTAAAATACTAGTCACTCTTAATGTACTTTGTACACCTTACTATTATGGCCATGTGGCCATAAATATCGAGTATTTAAGTTCGGGCCATATTTTATTCCAAAATGTCAAACTTCGATGAAATTCATTTTTTCGATTTGTTTGCCCTCTCACCTTCACGAATTTACTCATCACTTGGTTGAAATAGAATAATGCTTAAAATCCCAAAATAAATCTCATTCCCGAACTTACGTCAATTGACTTACGCCGAAACTTTAATGTACGAAAATGCGGAATGTAACATCTCATTTCCGAGATTATATCAATTTACTTATGGCGTACTTCCACATACAAAAACATGGGGTGTAACATCATTCTCTCCTTTGGAATATTCGTCCTTGAATGTTGACTGATGCACTTATCATTTTCATAACCTATGTCTTCCGAATACTTTAGTACTCTTCTTGCCATCTAAGCAACTATTCTTTGAATAAATCCAATTGACAGGGCATTACCCCCTTTAGGCCTCTTTCTCATACCATGCCTTGTGGTCAGAATCCTTCCGATCTTGTAACTGTTGCTACCTTCTGTCATGCAGCCTGCACGACTCTAACCTTGTAAGTGCGCGTATACGACTCTTCTATCCTTTTTCCTCCAGTTCTTAGAAAATCTCTAGGCCTCCCTTTGTGAACATATGCATAATTATAAAAAGTCCCCCCCCTCCCCGGGAACCTATAGGGGTACTGAAGTTCTTCTCTCGGTACTTTGTGGAACTTACGAATATTGCTATATCTTGTTTCATACACCTGGTTATCTATCCGTATAATTTTACTACATCTAGGTAGGTCATACTATATCATAAATCTTACTTCCATTTATCGTTACTGAGGTCTTCTACCAAACACCAGGTTACTTCATTGCTTATCCAATATGTATAAATCTAAGTCCTTTAATGCTTCCTCATTACTGTTCATCTTAAGAATGATGGCCTGGTCTCATCTCATACTCTGTGACTTTTGTCCATCCATTGTTGATCCACCTCAATGTTTATCTACAATATACCATTGATAACTTGAAAATTCTTACGTAATACCTTGCTACTAGGGTTTACATTGCATCGAGGAATATTTGAAGTGATTTTCCTGATCCACTTAGCAGCTATATTGTACTTCAATAACCGTATTTTATAGCATCCCAATGTTATTCACTTACATGGGTATTTTCATCCCAAACGATTCATAAAATCCTCTTCAAATAATTACTCAATCGAAGGCCCAAACGTAATCCTTTATCTATCACAATTACACCCTCATTGTACTACCAAGGCAGCATTCCATCTTCTCTAAATTCAACTAGTTTTAGACTCCGAGTTTCTTCAGGCCATACTGAGCTTTAGAGAACCCATCAACTCTCTTGTTTTCATGGGCTTAATCCCGAAAACTTATCCATTCTCTTCACCCTCTCACTCACCTTTTTTTATCCCTACTCTTGTCTTCCTAAAATCTTGTCTCTCTACCATACTTTAGCTTGCGAACTGCACATATCTATTTATACTACTTGCAACCTTCCTTCAACTTGCTTGCACCATAGATTTCCCTGTGTTATTATGTAACATCAAGCGAGACATCACATTGTGTCCAACTCTTCTTTACTCTCTTGACTAGGCCTATCGATACCTAGAAAACATAGGCTGGAAGATATTCCACTAACGACGCCACTATCATTCCTGAATATTGAATACCCGCGCTTTTAGCCTTCTATCCGCAGTACGAACTATTCACAACATTCTAAATTTGAGTATCTTGTACGTTGTTCACCTTTACCTTACTTACCTTGAAGTCTCGCATCACATCTTCTATCTCTTTCATGAACTCCCTTCCACATAGGTATAATTCACATCCACAACTTTAATTTCTATTATAATACTTGTACCTCTTTACATGATTCGGTGAAATCTTCACACTGACTTCTAATGAGGGGTGGTACTTTTCTAACTGGTTTTATAGTAGAGATGTTATAGAATATTGCTATTGTACTACCTCTCTTGCACCTCTTATATTAACAGTGATTCTGTTATATTCTCAGTCATGATTTCTATAATTTTCTGGGTCCAGTAACCAAACTCATGATTTACATAGTTAATGTAACTCTTTAGTTTCCTCTGATCAGCCTTTATGTAGGCTTAAGCGATCTTCCGATATGCGGCTCATGGTATTACTTTAGCCTTTCATAGACGTAATAGAATATCTAGTATACAATCTTCTAACAATTCAACCCTTTGTCTATGACCTGAGCTCAATTCTTTCTTTTAACTTATAATGGAGTCTTCTACGGATGTATGATTGTCAACATATATGCTGCATGGATAATACTCCGAAAGCTTAAGTGTGTTCATAACGTAACTAACTCTGGATCATTGAACGAATAATCCTTTTCGCTCCTTCTCAACTTTATTAAACGTAAGCTATTACTTTTTCTGGCCTTTCTGCCCCCTTATTGCGTGCATACTTAGCTTATCTTAATTCCCATACATGCCGAAATTTTCGTGAAACTCATATGATCTCGAATCCTAAATTTGATTTTACTTCCCTTTCATTAGCCATGGTAGGTGTCACTTTCTTATGGAGTGCATCCAATGTTGTAGTGAGACTGTTTTACATGACCATTCTTTCATCAAGTTACTATGCTTAGGTGCCTTCTTCCTTATTTCCTAGGCTAGTCTTTCATTGTAGTACATAGGGAGGACCCTCTGGCTCTTGTAAAGCTGTGAGATTATTACATTGTATACTTGACGGAATTTTTTATGATCTCCCTCGCCTATAATTATTTGTAGTTACTTATCTCATGCCCTTGTGCTTGTAGGGTTGCTTCTGAACTGATATTTGATCGTCTTTCCATTGGCACTCTCTTTTATTCCCATAAATACGGTACCTTTAACTACCCCGACTCCTCTCTTAATATATCTCAAGTATTACAATGAAATTACTGCGAGGTTGAATTAACTATATGGGGTTTTACTATGTTTATCTTGCACGATCTACTGATTCGTCTGTAACCACCTGTCTAGCCATAACTAGGCTTTTCCTAAGTAAACTACAAACTACTCTTTGGTCCCTTCTCATATCAATATTCCACGTAATCTTTCTTGGGTCATTCCTTTTGTCTTAACTTACCTATCGCACTAGCTCCTTATTTATCAAAAACATCCCGGACCGGAATCCTTACTTTCTCTCATTGACGTCGTGCTTGCATAATATTCTGGAATCGTAGCATATCTATAGGATTTGAACAAGTGCAATCTCACCCTTTTCTCATTTTTATCGTATTCTTCATTTACCATTCCATAGTTACTAGAACCACTTAATTCTGACCCAATGCCATATCACTACATATTCCCCCCTTTTGGGAGTACTATGACTTAGTTCTACAATGATCTACATATAGATGTTTTACCTCTTCATCTTTGGCGTCTTTTCACATCATCGATGACCCTTACTCGCCTCGCGGTAATCCTTTTGTACCAAGGATAATAAATCTCCTTACTCACAGGGGTGACACTTAGTATAACTGGCACATACAGTCCCTTAAGATGAACTTTGCTCACATTGCTTGCTTTAGGGAAGCGTCATCCTGAATGACCATTCTTTGAATTTCTCATAAATCTTCTTATGTTGTCCATTCTGTTATCGCCGGGATGAAATATGAAATTCTCATGATGTCGACCATTATCAAATCATTCAATCCCTAATTCATGTTTAGTTTATCTTGTTCACCATCCCATACTGATTTCTATTACTCTGGGGTCTAACATTTCTTTCTGGTAGTCGCGTTGGAGTCACAAACTTATTTCTCAAAATAAAGGTTATGACTTTATGTCCTATACTCTTTTGTTTTCCCAAGGCATGTCACATCTCGTCTTTTTCTTCACTTGACTATAGACTCTATAATACTGTCATCTTTTGATTACCATTGACATCCATGTATCATATCTTACTCATAATGCTCCATTAACTCTTTTCTTATTTCCCGCTAACTCGAATAAGGCATCCGTTTGCTTTTAGCTCCCCTTTGCTCCACCTAGTGGCTCTTCGGGTTGCTTAATGTTCTCACTCTACTAGGGATGCGAGCCACACTAAGGTAATATATATCTTTTCCAGGCTTTCAGTGACTATCTTCTTAATTTTTTTTCATCATGCTAGTATTCACATATAATTGTAATATTCTAGAGTGCACCATCTGGGTGCCTCACAGGGAGATCTATTAGCACCTTTGAAATATCCTTCGGAAATTTTAACTAACACAAACAATCCATTCACCATTTAGGGTCACTCTAACCCCAGCCGGATCCTGATATTCTGTCCTTTTCTTAAATTACACCAGATAGCCCCCAATAGGGTATAACTGAGAGGGGTGTAGCCAACTAAACATACCTTTGTTACTGTTGAAGGTAACTCATAATGATTATATTTTTCTGCTAGTGTTGAAAATACAGATAATCTTCATTAACTAGGTACCTCGTACCCTTCTCATCTTGCTCATTTTACTTGTTCAAGCTTGTATCTATCTTCTGAATCTCTCATTGCCTTTCACCATAGGGGTGGATAGATATTCTTTTCCTTAAAGATTCGTATCAAGAGGCTTACACATCTTAGTACACACATGATCTACTGAAGACCTTACATTTAATCATCATAAGCATCATGCAAAATCGAGTTCCTCTTACTCAACTATTTCACAACCACATGCAATATCTTACCGACCGTCTTTCTAGATGTAGGCATCAACGTATTATGAACAAAAAAGAGTTTAGGAAATTGAGTTCCTACAACTGAGCTCTACCTCACGATCTAGAGTAAGAAGAAAAAGTGGCCCTGTATACTCTTGCTTATAAGTGAGGTGCACAACACACCCATAAACAAGACTCTAGTAGACATGACTTGTAGACTCCCTAGGACAAAACTGCTCTGGTACCACTTTTGTCACGACCAAAACCGAAGGGTCACGATGGGCACCCGGTGTCTTACTCAACAAAGTACAAACGTAACATATCTTTCTTATTGTACTACCATTGGTAACTGGGCCAACATGGCCACAACTCCAAATGTAACCTCGTCTACTATGACAGCTCGTCAAACTGATTATCTATACATGCAGGCATGAATGCAGCATCGACAATAAAAAGGATGTCAGTACGAATAATGTACTGAGTGTGTAAGTCACATAAATAAGTATATAAAATACATGGAAAAAACATGGAGTAAATGACTCAAACTGTAGTTCTAAATAACTCTGTAAATCATGAAATACTTATAGTATCATGCATATGCGTATAAATGTCATGTCGTGCATAGGTACATGTGTTCATAAGATCATCAAGCCTCCGAAGGTATCCCATCATGTCATCTCGGCCACTGTGGGAAAAATCATCAACACATACCAGCTGATCAGGTTGTGGTGCGTATAAAACACCGTAACATTTTCCCATATCCCATATATATATACATATATACGTGTATATAACGCCATCTAGTCATGGGTCAATGTACATGTATAAATGAATGCAACGCATGAGAAGTACGTCAATAAAATCTCTCGGAATGTAATAAGACCATTATGCCTCTGATTAATAACATGAAATAAACTTTATTAACTTACGTATTTTCTAAGACCCATGAATAGACGATAGAATAATAAGACATATGGGGAATAAAAAACATAGGAACCTCTAGTATTTCTATGAATAAAGTTATTTTCGGAAATTACGCATTCGCTCGTTTCGTTTGTATCGTATGGATCATGCCAAAGAGAAATAAGGTATAGCTTTAATATACTTGGACCGATTCTCCTGATAATTCCTCTAACACATATCTTTTGCGACGAAACACGTAACGGCGAATTGAAGTAGGAAAAATCTGTATGATATTCTTGAGAAAGTTTGCACCGTACTCCCTTAGAATCGCAAATCCCACGTGCTATAATATTACATTGTATTTATATGGAACTTTTGGAGCAACTACGTTTCTATTGCAAACCATTAGCTGGGTTGAAGCTTTCCTTCTTCATTTAGTAGATGAGAACAGTTGATTTTAGGGAATTAGAAAGGTTACTTTAACCTTTTGGGTGTGGGACCCACTAGGGTGATTAATAGTTCTTAAAGGCCTCTAATTAGGAAACCTATATATGAACTTAAGAGTTAAATTCTTTGTCTTTATTGGCTGCCACGTTGGGGGATCTAAACCTATCCAAATTTTATCCACCCATTTACATAATTACATGGTTAATCTCCCACCAAAAATCTATAATTAACTAATTATCCACTTAATTAGGAACTACTTCAAATTACTTAAAATACTAATCACTTTTAACATACTGTGTACGTCTTACAATCATGGCCATGTGGTACCTTGTATGACACTAGTCCATAAATACCGGGTATTTCAGCTCGGGTCATATTTTATCGCAAAATGTCAAACTTCGACAAAATTCACTTTCTTCGATTTGTTTACCCTCTCATATTCACGAATGTACTCATCACTTGCTTGAAATAGCATAATTCTTATAAACCCAAAATAAATCTCATTCCCGCACATACCTCGATTGACTTATGACGAAACTTTAACGTACAAAAATACGGAATGTAACATCTCATTTCCGAGCTTATATCAATTTACCTATGACATACTTCCACGTACGAAAACATTGGGTGTAACAAGTGCTTGCCCCACAATAGGAGCTACTGGTGGCTCTTCAGCTACTTCACTGGTAAGTGCTCTAGCTATAGCACATGCTCCTCCTCTGCCCCGGCCCCGACCCCAAGAAAAACCGGCTCTGTGGGTAGCGTCATCATTAATTGTAGCTCGTGTTCTAACCATCTATCAGAGAATAGAATGACGAAGGCTCAAACTCGGAGATCAATAAACTCGCACGATAGGAACGAAAGAAGAGAAAATTCACTAAATGTTTTGTATCCTCTCGAAGATAAGTAGAGATATCTCTGTATCGACATACAAGACTCTACTAAACTCGCTTTTGACTCGTAGCACCTACAAACCTAGAGCTCTGATACCAACTTATCGCGACCCCAATTTTCCTCCATAGGATGTCATGATGGCACCTAATCTCTAAGACTAGGTAAGCCTAACACTTACTGATTTAATAACACATTTTTAACCAAATAACAATTAAGCATAAAACAAAATTTCTATAGTATGCCAATAATCCAAGGTAGAATCATAACATCCCAGAATTGGTAGTACAAGTCATAAGCTCTACTGAGTTCACTAGGATATTTCTAAATACAATTGTTCCAAAATAGAAATAAACTGCACAAGGTAAAATATCAGAAGGTGACTCCAAGGCATGCGAACGCGACGACTAATACACCTTGGGTCTCCACATCAATGCCCAATAAACTAGCTAATGATCCACAAACTCGAAAGTACCTGAATTTGCACAAAAATATGCATAAAGCGTGGCATTAGTACACCACAGCGGTACCTATTAAGTATCAAGATAACCTCAGTAGAGTAGTGATGAGGAACAGTCAAGACACCTACTAGACATAATAACCTGTACAAGTATGAATGTGAAACTAACAGGGAACAATATCAATATAAAGCTAAGCATGGTAAAAATAAAAAAAAAATACTTGCAATAGAAAACTAGAAGCAATAATTAGCAGCAAGGAACAATGGGTAATAACACCATAGAGTAAGCGGAATACGTTTTAAGTCTGGTGAAAAAAAGTAAGGAAAACCGTTAATAACTCAATGAGAACTACCACTTTCACACAATATTTATTGAAGAGTTTCCTAGAGGTATCACACCTCATAATCACAAATCATGGGTCCCAATTCACACATGGCATCTTGTGCCAACATTACAAATCACAACCGCACGGACAACTCATGTGTTGCACGGATAACTCACATGCCATTATCATTAATACCTCTTATCTGCAAGGACAACTCACATGCTAAGAGAGTGACAATATCTCATATCCGCACGGATAGCTCACGGGCCAACAATAACAATAACTCATAACCACACGGACAACTCACGTGCCAATAGTAAAACTCTCACACAAAAGGCAAGTAAACGATAATACATGCAAATGATCAATAAACATCAGGATTCATCTTCTTAAAATGATATGAGTGATTAATTACATGTAAGCTTGTGCAAGCGTCTATAACAACACGAGTCAACAAGTGAGAGCAGACACAACGAATGGCATATAGGGAACAACACAAAAAAAATGTAAAATGCATGACTCTCACAGGGTAGGCACACCACTACACAAATATCATCAATAACAATACCCTCAGGCTATCACAAGTCATCACAAACCATCCCCGACATATCCCCTTTGTCTCACCACCTGCAATAAAGTAAATGCACGCCTTTTCTCGCCGCACGTGCATAATAATATTATCACCTTGTCTCGCCACATGCGCAAAACCACATATATATATAGCCCGATTTTGTAACGACCCGGCTGGTCGTTCTGTGAGATTAGCCCTGTTTCCCCTGTTTCTATTTTATCATATGTTTCTTAGCCTATTTATGCTGTGTTGGGTCAGTTGGTTTGGGTTCAGAGTGGTCATGGTAAGAATTGAGACACTTAGTCTCTTAAATTAGCTTAATAGTTTAAAAAGTCAACTAGGAGTTGACTTATTGGTAAACAACCTCGAAGTGCGGATTTTATAGCTTGTATAGCTTCTTTAGGTGATTTGGGACTTAGGGGTGTGTTCATAATGAAGTTTAGATGTACGGTGTAGAATTAGGCTTGAATTGGCGAAAGTTAGTTTTTGGCGATTTTCGGTCGGCAGTGGAAATTAGGCTATCGGATTCGGAATGGAATTACGAAAGCTGGAGCAGGTGCGTAATGTCATTTTGGATGTGTGTGCAAAATTTCAGGTCAATCGAAGTTGTTTTGGTTGGTTTCGGCATCGTTGGCGAAATTTAGAAGTTTCAAAGTTCGTAGGCTTAAATTTGATGTAATTTTGTGTTTTTGCGTTGTTTTTGGTATTTTGAAGGCTCGGCTAAGTTTGAATAAGGTTATGGGTTGTGGTGGCGTGTTTGGCTGAGGTCCTGAGGGCCTGGGGCATGTTTTGACAGGTTAACAGATCATGTTTGGAAGTTGTAAATTTTGTTGGTGTTCTGTTTTGCTGTCCTTCTATGCGATCGCATGGGTAAGAATGTGATCGCATAGGCTAGTTGGGGGAAGATTGGGTTTATGCAGTGCTATCGCGTGGGTGGAGGCCGCGATCACGTAAGAGTGGGTCCTATGTGCAGTGCGATCGCGTGGGTAAGGTCCGCGATCGCATAGGGTGTTTTGAGGCGCGTGAGGTGGGTGAGTGTTTGGGATATGTGAACGTGTGTGTTCGTACACGAACGCATAGAGTGGACTGGTCTTTTCATCGCGAACGCGTCGCTAGGAATACGATCGGACTGAGGAAAAATAAATTGCTGGGAAGAATGTTTTAAAGGCCATTTCTGCGAGAATAGCCCATTTTCCTCCATTATTGAACGAGTTGGGAGCTCTTTTGAGATGGTTTGAATAGAAAATCTAAGGGAATCACTTGGAGGTAAGGTTTACAACTTCATAACTCGTTTCTATGTCATTTTCTAAGTAATTAAACTGGAAAATTGTTGAAACTAAACCCAAATTTGGGGAAGAAAGGTGCATGGAATTGGAATTTTCTTTTGAGGATTTGAGTGGGAAATTGTGGTCCGATTTTAGTGTTCTTGGTATGTATAGAATTATGGGAGGACGAGGATTCCAGTGATGTATGTTTTATCAAATTCCGAGACATGGGCCCGGGGCTCGGTTTTGGCTGAATTTCGAGATTTCTGTATAAATTGATAGCTTTTGATTGGTTTGTGTTCCTTTAGCGTATATTGACGATGTTAATCTGGTTTTGATTATATTCGGAGCAATTGGGAGCCAATTTGATGGGCAAGGTCATCACGGACTAGTATTGGGGCCCGATAGAGGTAAGTAATGGTTGTAAATCTTGTCCTGAGGGTATGAAACCTCGCACTTCATATTTCTCACTAATTTTTGGATTGGACTTGGTCCTCTTCGCGGCAACTATTGAATTACGTATTTTACTCTAAATCATATGTTAAATTATGTTCTAATGACTGTTGCTATATTTGGGCTATAAGCCATGTTTGGGGCCTCGTGCCGACTTGTTTAAACCCCTTGGGGGCTTTTTACTGCTATTTCCTCACTGTTTATTTATGATTTACACTCAGTTATATTGTTCTTAACTGTTTTCAAAACTCAGCCTGATTTACACTATTTTGAGATTTTAAAATGATGTTTTGGGTCGAGTACCCCGTTTTACTGATACGCCCGAGGGGCTTTTGAGAGGTTCTGACTTGGTGAGGCCAAGGGCCTAATTGTGAGGTTACGATACGTCACAAGGTGGCTTGATATTAGCGCTTGGGCTAAAGGAGCCCCTCCGGACTCTGTACACACCCTCAGTGAGCGCAGGTACCTACTGAGTGCTGAGTGTTGAGTGTCGAGTGCCGAGTGTCGAGTGATGAGTGATTGAGAGGCAAGAGTGACTATGAGGCTGCCCGGGGGGCTTATACTGAGTGGTTGTGAGGTGTTGTGTGATGTTCTACCCGAGGGGCAATTTATGATTCATGTTTCTGCCCGAGGGGCTACTTATGATTTATTTCATTTTTACACTAAATGTTTCAGTTATTTTTATTTCTAAAATTGTTGGAAAACATATTTTTCAAAGGATTTTTTCTGAAGTTGGTTTTAAGGCATGATGATTTCATATATCTATGTATATACTGTTGGAAAGAAAGGTTGTGCATATTGTGAATTGATGATATTGATTTTATGTGTTTCTTGCCACTTAGACTTGATTTATTCTCATTACTACTGAGTTGGCGTACTCACATTACTCCCTGCACCCCTATGTGCAGATTCAGGTGCAGATACTGAGCGTTATCCATCTATTCTGTGCGGAGCCAGAGTTCGGAATATAGAGTTAGTTGTTCAGCGTCCGCAGCATCTCCGTGTTCCCTTCTTTTGTGGTATCTAGTTATTCGTTCAGGGGTTTTGTATTATAATAGTAGACTTGTTGGTATACTTCTTAGATGCTCATGACATGTTGACTCCGGATTTTGGGGATAGTTTAGTCTATTTAGCTGTTTATTTTGCCTAATGAATTCAGTAATTATATATACTTTATGAAATGTTTTGAAAATGGTTGGGATTTTAGAAAGAAACTATAATTATGTGATTGTGGGCTAGCCTAGTTCCACGATAGGCGCCATCATGGCTGGTTTAGGATTTGGGGTCGTGACAAGTTGGTATGAGAGCCTAGGTTACATAGGACTCAACGGTCATGAGCAGGTTTAGTAGAGTCTTGCGGATCGGTACAGAAACGTCTGTACTTATCTTCGAGAGGATGCGAAACCCTTAGGAACAATCTCATTTCTTGAATTCTGTTGCCATTTTTTTGATTATGGAAATCTAAACTTCTGTTGTTTCCTTCTCTCACCGTTGGTGAGGACTCGCACTACCGATCGGGATGATCAGCCACCAGCTACACCAGCAAGAGGTCGAGGCCGTGGTAAAGGTAGGGGCCAGCCCGTGCAGTAGCCAGGGCAGTGCTAGTTGATCCCCCTACTGTTCAAGGTCAGATTCCCACCACAGATACTCCAGCGGGACAGGCTCAGGCACCGGCAGTGCCTATTGTCATTCCAGGTCTTCAGGAGACCTTGGCTCAGATCTTGACTGTGTGTACCACCCTTGCTTAGGCAGTTGCCGCTACTTCTCAGGCCGAGGGAGGCACTCAGACTCCAGTTGCCCGGACACCTAAGCAGGTTACTCAGGGCCAGCAGACACGGGGGCAGTTCCAGCCTAGTCCGTTGCTCCAGTTCGGGGCTTCATGGTTTTGGCTATGCTAGAGGACGACCATCGTAGACTGGAGAGGTTTAGTAGACTACATCCTCCGACATTCAGTGGTGCTGAGGGCGAGGACGCCCAGGGTTTTCTGGATTAGTGTCAAAGGATGCTGCGTACTGCTGGGATTTTGGAGACCAGTAGGGTCTCATTTGCTACATTTCAGTTTTCTAGTGCTGCTTTCACTTGGTGGGGGTCTTTTGAGAGGCGTAAGTCTGTTGGTTCAGCACCCCTCACCTGGAAGCAGCTCTCCTCTACCTTTTTGGAGAAGTATGTACCTCAGTCTCACAGAGAGGAGCAGCGCAGGATTTTTGAGTAGTTGTGTCAGGGGGAGCTATCAGTGATGCAGTATGAGATGCGATTTTCGGAGTTGGCTCGTCATTCTACTGAGTTAGTCCCTACTGATAGGGAAAGGGTTAGGAGGTTCGTGGATGGCCTCGCTTATCAGCTCTGCCTATTTATGACTCGGTAGAGAGTATCAGATGCTACATTCGAGCAGGTTATTGACATTTCCCGAGATATTGAGTCGGTTCGCCGCCAGGAGCGGGAGGCCAAGAGGCCTCATGGATTAGGCAGTTCTAATGATGCTCCTTCCAAGGGGCAGTTACAGTATGGTAGAGGCCGTTCATTCAGGCCTCCTCAGTCAGTCCGACCAGCTTATAGTGGTGCATCTTTCGGGCATGGTCCCCATGGTTCTCAGCTAGGCCGTACGTCATTTGTTGCCCTCCCAGCAGAGACTGCAGCTCGAGCACCACTAGTTCAGAGATCTTCTATGCATGATTCTTCTAGTGGTCATTCTGGTGTCACGGGTTTCTATCTGTCCCCCCTCCAGCTCCAGGGGGTTGCTTTGAGTGTGGAGAGTTTGGGCACATGTGGAGGCAGTATCCCCGACGTCCCGGTGGTTCTTCTCAAGAGAGGAGCCAGCCCTCGACTTTAGCTCCAGTTACTTCACCACCCGCCCAGGCAGCCAGGGGTGGTAGTCAGTCATCTAGAGGCCGCCCTAGAGGGGGAGGCCAAGTGTCACGCCCCAAAATTGAGGGACGAGACTGCCGCCTAACCGAATGAACCCGTTCAAGCGAATCTGATTTGCTTTTCCTACCAAACGCGTTTCCCGTGTTTATAGCATACATTATTTATGTGAAACAGTGAGATAAGCTTAAAAGCGTGTGATTACAACAATAAATCCAATTGTTCTCATTTTACATTATTATACTAGATTTCCCAACACATACATAATAGATACAACACTTCCAAATACGGACCACGATTACGAGCAAATACAACCACTACCCAAACTATATATATCTACACCCACATAGTGTCTACAGAGCCTCTAAGAGTACTAAGAATTATACAATACTTGCCGGCAAAAAGGCCCCGACTATACCTTACACTTTCCAATAAACTCAAAATAAGGCGACATGAGCGAAATATGGCCCGAAAGGGAGTGGGGCTCACCAGAACAACTGACGAAAATGAGAGGATGCACTACTGACGGTGGGCTGAATTACTTGCTATAGAACCACCTACATTCATATAAGAAAATGTAGTGCCCCCGGAAAAAGGGACGTTAGTACTGTGGAATAGTACTAGTATGTATGAACAAACTTTATCCCAAGTAAAATCAAACAATACACAAAAAAGAGAGAGTAATAGAACCAATCAATCAATGCACGTGGAAAGAAACAACCAAAATCAACAAGTTTTACAATCTCTCCTTTTCCCCTTTCAACATCACCATATTCAAGAGTCAATAATTTTCATTTCAATAGTGATAATGATCATATTCCATCCTTATTACCTCGGCCATCCTTATTACCTCGGCCACCCTTATCACCACAACCCATCAACCTTATTACTTCGTGTTGTGGCACGCAACCCGACCCCGCCTGACAATTCAATCCATCCTTATCACCACAACCCACACCTTATTACTTCATGTTGCGGCGCGCAACCCAATCCCGCCTGACAATTTAAATTCATAACAACAACCACAAAAAATTACATTACAAGAATCATCATTTCAAGGAACACAAGTTCATATCAACACTTTATTTATATTGGCCCAGGGTACCATAATTCTCACCAAGCAGTAATTCATGTACAAGGCATTACCATAATTTTTCAACTCATTCACATCATTTCAAAATGCCCTTTTTCATTACTTACCACGCACAGTTTTTAGCCATTATATACATTCCCACACCTGGGAACATTAACCTTCTCTTATTCATTAGCACATACTTTCATATCAATACCCTCGAGCATTTACGAGCTTTGCACATAATAAGATAGGCACATCAAAACACCTTTCACAATCTCATATAGCACGGTAGTATGGCAATCAACTAGGACAATCAGAGAATACAATCTTACATCTCAACACATTTGAACAATCAATTCACATATTTTCAAACAAGGTACACATACCGTATGCTTGGACCCAACAAGAGGATTCGACAAAGGTAAAAGTTAGCCATACATACCTCAAAGAGATTTTCCTTAGGTTTATACAATACACCAACACCTCTAGCCATAACTTTATATAAGAAGATAGCGGAAATCGATTAATAATTAGAAATATTATCCATGGTATAACTCTCTTAGGAATTTCATCAAACACCTAGCATGTGAAGTACACTACAAGGTTTAGAAATGGAAATCTCTTCTTCCTTCACCCAATTTTTTTTAACATAAACTACCCAAATGAGTTCTTTAATAACACATACTATAACTTAGTCCCACATGCATGGCCTATTTCTAACCCTCACAACATATTTGAACACTTAACTTCTTGCATGAAATTTTTGGAAGTAGAACTTACCAAGATGGAAAGAAATGTATGGTTATCATTCTTGATTCTTGAAGACTTGAGCAAGATTTGGATGATTATAAAGTTATGCCCCTTCTTTCTCTCTCAATATGCTCTCATCTCTCTCTAAAATCAGTAGAAAATGACCCCAAATGAAGCCCCTAAACCTATTTATGAAAATGGGGTCGGGTTATAAAAATAGGAAAAATAAACCTCCGGAACAGGGTCTGCGACCGAAATATGGACCGCAGAACAAACATGCTGGCCGTAGGATGCTTCGCGAAATAGGTGCCCAACATTGGGGTACACGGACCCAATCTGCGATCGTAGAGTCAATATGCGACATGAAATGCAATCGCAGATTTGACACAGGATCACATTTTTCCGGACTTTGGTAATTTTACCATAACTTTGCGTAGGAATGTCCAAATGACAAACGGTTTGAAGAGTTGGAAACTAGACTCAAAGACCTTTCATTTTATAGGTTAATCATCACTTAATTAGTTAAATATAATTAGATATTCTCATTCAAAGTGTGGACTAGTGCAAGTACCTTTGGAATTTTAGCCTATTATGAAATTTTCCCACTTGGCTTGGACTTAGGCTTCTCCTTGGACCCTAACTTACTTATTATCATTACTAATACACTTATTCACCACATCCCATTCATTTACATCATATTTATAGCACAAAAAATATTTCTATTTGTCTACGTGGCACCCCGAATCCTATATTGCTTAACAAAATTTTCCGGGGCCTTACATTCTCCCCTGCTTAGGATCATTCCTCCACGAATGAGTGGTAGAGCCTGACCCAAACACATAACATAACATATCCCTTTTCTATCCTACCGAAAGTCCCTAAATTTTGACTAACTCCCAATTTTTTCAGAAATTTCGGTAGCATCTCCTTTGTAACTAGGCCTATCCACCTGTCAAAGAATCACCCAAAACCATCCTAAAAACTCATCAATAACTCGACAAAGCATCACAATGTATATACCCATAACACTAATTCTCAGCATCACAAAAACTACATTATCATAATGACACCTGAACATGGACTGCACATTTTCAGATCATAACACCTATAAGGTACCTTTCAAGTCAAAACTAATTGATATACAACCAAGCGAAAACATTTTCCTTCCACGACACATTCGGCCTTCAAGGTGGCCTCCTCGACTTACAAGTTTTTCCATAACTCTTTCACAAAAGCAAATCACAACCTCTAAACTTAACTAACAAGGATGACACCTAGATACCTCACATAAGCTAATTACCCATTAACTTTACCCTTAATGATTTTCACTATACAATTTACATTCCACCAGACATTGTGATTCATGGTAACAACAACAACCCACAATTCCATCACATGGAATCATACCATCAAGAATATCATTTCATAGTAACCAAACAAAATGTGTTCATAATAGTCCCTATCAGCCATCAATGTAAAGGTGTTCATCAACAAGAATATAATTTCATTTCAATCAACAATCCATATGAAGTCGAGCCAAGATGATTCTTGCCAATAATGCATCATATAGGATATTACCATGATCATATAGTTCAATCAAATCAATTAACACCCTTCTTTTATCACTACCTTCTTAGACATAAACATATGAAAATACAAAGTGCATGAGGAACAGTTACGAGGAACATCATACTCCTAGTGCAACCTAATGGGAAATGTGCTTATGTACCCTCCATTATCAATTCACATAACATCTACCGGGGAAATTGTGAGAATAATCGGTTCACCCTCCTGAATTCTAAATCTCTATGTGAGAACCCAAATTAAACTCGTAGTGACCTTCGCGATTTCTCTAAGATGTGCTATAATAAATTGACCATAAAATTACCTACTAAATATGTGTGGTCACAGGGTGACTTTGACACATTTGTACCTTCATTACCAAATAGGCCAAATACAGTGAGGAGCAACGAAGTTCAAGATTGGGCTGGAATTATTCAGGAATCCATTAATGTGCTGAGCAGAGTATTTCATGAGGTTATATGGTAAGAGACACGAGGATCTACATTAACGATACCGTCATGGTTTAATCCAGGTGACTACATCAATTATCAGATAAGTTAAGCATAGTGGTAACTATTATTCTTAGATAAGGTGGATACCATGTATGTGAACTTGAGATTTGTAAAGAACTGGTCAAGTAGGATACACCAATTGTGTCTCTGAGTGTAAGGTAAATAGTTGAGCTCAAATGGTAAGACTCATGCAACATGGGTGTGATTAAGGCCGCAAATGAAATACGTGGAATTTGATTCCACCCCTAGCAATAAGCAACACAAGGAATCTATGCCACAAGCGCATGAAGATGGAAAAGAAGTCATCTACTTATGGGATTATCATAATTCGAACAATCTAATCCTTCCTAAGGTGGTGGAATGCTAGAGGTAGCAAAATTCCTCATACATGACAATGACGTTGTCAATACTCCTAGAAGCCGAGTGAGCAACAAGCCACATAACCTCATCAAATCCGACCCATTTAAGACTTTTGAAAAGGAGACACACTTTGGTTTGAAATCATGGAAATTTAAGCTTGAGCTGTTCAGGAAAATCATTACTTTCGGAACCCATGAGACAAGCCCTCGTAGCCCTAGAAAATCGTCAACAATGGCGAGAAAGTACTTACAATCATTATGAACTAGTGTAGAATAAGGTCGCGAAGTGACTATATGAATAATTATGAAAGGGTTAGAAGTCTTGATGCACTTATCAGAGAAGAGAAACCCAAGTTACCTAGTCACATGGACAAGCAGAGCAGGTAGATGATTGTTTAGGAGAAATCTCACAAGGAGTGCAAGCAATATCATTTTATCATAACAAAAGAAACATACCCCGACCCTCGATGCCATAAGGCATAAAATTAGATTCACAAGGAGAGTTACCAGATGAAAATAGATATTAAGGCAACACGACTAAGAACACCATTTAGGATCAACAAGCTTAAACAGTGTTGAAGACATTTAGAAGTCTGTAGTAAAGGGGAAGTTTGCCCACTCCCAGGGCGCTTGTAGAGTACATAAAAGTGAGGTGAATAAATCAGATTATATAGTTGGATAACTAGTTGAGAATTTGAGATAATATCGCATTGAAGATTACGTGTGAACAACACATAATGCAAGACAAATGAAAATAAAGTGAGAGAGCTTATAGAAGTGACCTTTACATTGTAACCACTAGAAAAGGTGATAATATAAGGGATTACGCGAAGCTAAATTTTTGAAGAAGATCTCCGCATATAGTCACATTATGCATAGTTCCAGAATTTTAAAATCCAATTATGTTTAGCAACTCTACTTCACAACGAAGCACTGCAACACACTTCTACACAACTAGTTATTACCAAAAAAATTGGGAGACGCTATAACACTTGACCGAGAGAAAGGCTTGACATATGAATGTGTTACTAGGGGTATTGTTACATCTGTCCCATTTTCTGGGTTCAGCGGAATTGGTACAGAATTGGGTGGATTACTTATTAATAAAAGAAATTGTATTTATAGATACCAAGGACACAATTATGCTCTTTCTTCAGCCCTCAAAATTGGAACCGAGGAATGGGTCATCAACTAGGGGAAAGTAGGGTATGTCATATGAAATAACAAAAAGGGAACTTGAGGTTTTAGGAGTAAACTCAATAGCTTCATGGCCAGGGGGGGCACTACAAACATCGAAACTAGTTGGATTCATAACATCATGGAAAAATTAACATATAACGACACTTAAACAAGTATTGTGCAACCCATATGAGGAGAGAAAATGCTCGTCTTCCTTATAACCAAAAGAAGAACAACCTTCAAGAATAAGACGAGCAACAAGAATAAGTAGCACGATCACGCTACGTGGAGGCTCGACGGACCCTAGCTTCGATGGAGATTTAATAATGTTTAAAAGTAATTGAGCAGACTAATTTCAGAAAATAACCTGTCAGAGAAGAGGGAGATTCTCGCCAAGCAAATAAAAAATTTAGTCGATTCCGACCACTAGACCAAAATAGAAGCCTCAACAAAGATAGAGAGAGGGCACTACCATACTAGAGATGATGATGAAACAAAGAAAGGTCTTCACCTATATCAATATTCAGATTGAAGCAGAAACCTGAAGAAAAAGGGTCAAAAAAAGATATCTTTTTATTTTGTGCGAAAATACGATAATGGTTCATCCCTTCATTCCATGAGAAATTCTTAGGGTATAGTCCCTTGTTAGAGTTTAGAAAGGCCTGTTGGAAATGGTAATTCTATAGCTACAACAAAATCCAAGGACATGATTATAGAGCTAGATATCATAAAAGATTGCATATAAGAAAATTTGAGGTATAGTGAATTGTCAAGAAATATTGGATCTCATTCAAAGAGTAGGTGCATTCAATGGTCTGTGACTCAACATTTATTAAGACCATGCCTATGAAAGTTCTTCTATATGGATGTACATATATGATCAAGAGTACGTTGGTACCATACCGATAAACTATAGGGTTTGGTGGTGCAGGGACATCAATGAGGACAAGGGCACTCCCCTCTTAGCGATAGGTTCTACCAATCCCTCCACAACTCAATACATTCTCCTATCAATACCTGGGGCAGTCCCTTCGAACTCAATGTTGGGATCATTCCCTCCTCATGGCTTCAAACACGCGGATTGTGGTATCACGATTACTCATTTGAGGGTAAGGTTTGGAGAGAAAGCTAACTCCCTAACTTGAGCTCTATAGCACGATTGGAGTATCAAAGAAGGGTGAAGTTCCTAAATGTCCATGTAACCCCATAATTATAGATGTGGTCGACAACACACCAATAATAAGGGCTCTACTAGACACAGCTCAAAGACATCCTAGGACACTTTAAAACCTTAGGCTCTGATACCAAGTTTGTCACGCCCCAAAATCGAGGGACGAGACCGGTGCCTTACCGAAGGGACCTGGTCAAGCGAACCTGATTTGCCTTTCCTATCCAATGCGTTTCCCCGTGTATATAGCATACATTATTTATGTGAAACAGTGAGATAAGCTTAAAAGTGTGTGATTACCACAATAAATCCAATTGTTCTTATTTTACATTATTATACTAGATTTTCCAACACATACATAGTAGATACAACACTTCCCAATACGGACCACGATTACGAGCAAATACAACCACTGCCCAATATATATATATATACACCCACATAGTGTCTACGGAGCCTCTAAGAGTACTATGAGTTATACAATACTTGCCGACAACAAGGCCCCAGTTATATGTTACACTACACAATAAACTCAAAATAAGGCGACATGAGCCACACATGGCCCCGAGAGGGAGTGGGCCTCACAAGAACAACTGATGGAAAGGAGAAGTGGCACTACTAACGGTGGGCTGAATTACCTACTATAGAGCCACCTACATTCATATAAGAAAATGTAGCGCCCCCAGCAAAAGGAACGTTAGTACTGTAGAATAGTACTAGTATGTCTGAACAAACTTTATCACAAGTACGATCAAACAATACACAAATAAGAGACAGTAATAGAACCAATCAATCAATGCACGTGGAAAGAAACAACCAAAATCAAGAAGTTTCACAATCTCTCTTTTTCCCCTTTCAACATCACAATATTCAAGAGTTTCATAGATTTTAATTTCAATAGTGATAATGATCACATTTCATCCTTATTACCTCGTCCGCCCTTATTACCTCGGCCACCCTTATCACCACAACCCATCAACCTTATTACTTCGTGTTGCAGCACGCAACCCGACCCCGCCTGACAATTTAATCCATCCTTATCACCACAACCCACATTTTATTACTTCGTGTTGCGGCGCGCAACCCGACCCCGCCTGACAATTTGAATTCATAACGACAATCACAACCAATTACATCACAAGAATCATCATTTCAAGGAACACAAGTTCATATCAACACTTTATTTATTTGGACCCAAGGCTCCATAATTCTCACCAATCAGTAATTCATGTACAAGGCGTTGCCATAATTGTTCAACTCATTCACATCATTTCACAATACCCTTTTTTATTACTTACCACACATGGTTTTTAGCCATTATATACATTCTAATTGGGAATATTAACCTTCTTTCATTTAGCACATACTTTCATATCGATACCCTCGAGCATTTACGAGCTTCACAGATAATAAGATTGGCACATCAAAACACTTTTCACAATCTCATATAGCACGGTAGTATGGCAATCAACTAGGAAAATCAGAGAATAGAATCTTACGTCTCAACACATTTGAACAATCAATTCACATATTTTCAAACAAGGTACACTTATTGTATGCTCGGACCCAACAAGAGGATTCTACAAAGGCTAAAGTTAGCCATACATACCTCAAAGAGCTTTTCCTTAGTTTATACAATACACAGCACCTATAGCCATAAAAATTATAAGGAGATAGCGGAAATCGATTAATAATTAGGAAGATTACCCATGGCATAACTCTCTTAGGAATTTCATCAAACACCTAGCATGTGAAGCAGACTACAAGGTTTAGAAATGGAAATCTCTTCTTCCTTCACCCAAATTTTTTTTAACATGGACTACCCAAATGAGTTCTTTAATAACACATACTACAACTTAGTCCCACATGCATGGCCTATTTCTAACTCTCACAACATATTTGAACACTTAACTTCTTGCATGAAATTTTTGGAAGTAGAACTTACCCGGATGGAAGGCAATCTATGGTTATCTTTCTTGATTCTCAAAGACTTGAGCAAGATTTGTATGATTATGAAGTTATGCCCCTTCTTTCTCTCTCAATATGCTCTCATCTCCGGAACAGGGTCTGCGATCGCAGAATGGACCGCAGAACAAACATGCTGGCTGCAGAATGCATCGCAAAATAGGTGCCCAACACTGGGCTACACTGACCCAATCTGCGACCTAATATGCGATCGCAGAGTCAACATGCGACATGAAATGCGATCCCAGATTTGACACGGGATCGCATTGTTTCAGCCTTTGGTAATTTGACCATAACTTTGCGTAGGAATGTCCAAATGACGAAAAGTTTGAAGTGTTGGAAGATATACTCAAAGACCTTTAATTTTATAGGTTATTCATCACATAAAGGCTTCTATAAAATTAGATATGATCGTTCAAAGTGTGGACTAGTGCAAGTACCTTTGGAATTTTAGCCTATTATGAAATTTTCCCACTTGACTTGGATTTAGGCCTCTCCTTGGACCCTATCTTACTTATTACATGACTCATACACTTATTCACCATATCCAATTAATTTACACCATATTTATAGCACATAAAATATTACAATTTGTCTACCTGGCACCCTGAATCCTATATTGCTTAGCAAAGTTTTTCGGGGCCTTACACCGAGCAGACGGAGGTCAGGCTCGTATGTATGCCTTTCCAGCTAGGAGAGATGCTATGGCGTCTGATGCAGTGATCAGATGTATTGTCTCAGTCTGTTGCTGAGATGCTTTGCCTTTATTTGACCCTGGTTCTACATATTCCTATGTTTCTTCATATTTTGCCCATTTTCTGGATATGCCCCGTGAGTCTTCAGTTACCTCTGTTCATGTGTCGACTCCGGTGGGCGATACTATTTTTGTGGACTGTGTGTATTGGTCGTCTGTGATATCTATTGGGGGTCTAGAGACTCGAGTGAACCTACTGTTACTCGGCATGGTCTATTTTGATGTGATATTGGGCATGGATTGGTTATCTCTGTGTCATGTTGTTATTGATTTTCATGCTAAGACTGTGACCCTAACTATGCCGGGATATCTGAGGGTTGAGTTGAGAAGTTCTTCTGAGTATATGCCTAGTAGGGTGATTTCGTACCTGAAGGCTTAGCGCATGGTTGAGAAAGGGTGTCTATATCATCTGGTTTATGTGAGGGATGTCAGTAGTGAGACTCCCGCTATTGATTCGGTTCCTATGGTCCGTGACTTTCCGGACGTGTTTCCTGCAGACCTGCCAGGCATGCCTCCTGACAGGGACATTTATTTTGGTGTTGACCTGGTGCTAGGCACCTAACCTATTTATATTCCACCTTATCGTATGGTACCAACGAAGCTAAAAGAATTAAAGGAGAAGCTTCAGGAACTCCTAGATAAGGGGTTCATTCAGCCTAGTGTTTCACCTTAGGGTGCATCAGTGTTGTTCGTAAAGAAGAAGGATGGTTCTATGCGTATGTGTATTGTTTATTGGCCGTTGAACAGAGTTACAGTGAAGAATCGGTATCCCTTGCCTCGTATATATGACTTGTTTTATCAGTTTCAGGACTAGATATGTTCATTATGAGTTACTGGTTATGTCGTTTGGGCTGACCAATGCCCTAGCAGCCTTTATGCACTTGATGCACAGTGTATTTCGGCCTTATCTCGATTCTTTCGTCATCGTGTTCACTGACGATATCTTGGTGCATTCCCGATCTCGGGAGGATCATGAGCAGCATTTGAGAGTTGTGCTTCCGACCTTGAGAGAGAAGATATTGTATGCAAAAATTTTGAAGTGTGAGTTCTGGCTTGATTCAGTAGCATTCTTGGGGCACGTGGTGTCCAGTGAGGGTATTCAGGTTGATCTGAAGAAGGTAGAGGCGGTACAGAGTTGTCCTAGACCATCATCGGCTATTGAGATTCGTAGTTTCCTTGGTTTGGCAGGGTACTATCACCATTTCGTCGAGGGGCTTTCATCTATTGCAACACATATGACCAGACTGACCCAGAAGGGTTCTTTGTTTAGATGGACTGAGGGGTGTAAGGAGAGATTTCAGAAGCTCAAGTCAGCTTTGACTACAACTCTGGTATTGATTTTGCCGACGGGTTCAGGTTCTTATACAGTTTACTGTGATTCCTCGAGAGTTATCCTTGGAGAAATTTTGATGCGGGACGGTAGGGTGATTGCCTACCCGTCCAGATAGTTGAAGGTGCACGAGAAGAATTATCCAGTGCATGGTCTTGAGCTAGCAGCTATTGTTCACGCCTTGAAGATTTGGCGTCATTATTTTTATGGAGTGAATTGTGAGATTTTCACTGATCACTGTAGTCTGCAGCATCTGCTTCAACAGAAGGGTCTGAATTTGCGTTAGAGGAGGCGGTTGGAGCTTCTCAAGGATTATGACCTAACTATATTATATCATACGGGGAAGGACAATGTAGTGGCTGATGCCCTGAGTCGTAGAGCGGAGAGTTTGGGGAGTCTAGCCTACCTTCCAGTAGCAGAGCGGCCTTTAGCACTCGATGTTCAGGCTTTAGCGGGTCAGTTGGTGAGGTTGGATCTATCAGCGTCTCCCCGGGTAGTGGCATATGTAGCCTCCAAGTCTTCTCTTTATGATCAGATTAGAGCATGCAAGTATGATGATCCACATTTTCTTGTTCTTCAGGAAAGGGTCTGTTACGGTGATGCCATGGATGTGGTTATTGGCGATGATGGGGTCATGAGGATGCAGGGCCGGATTTGCGTGCCTAATGTATATGGACTTCGATATTTGATTCTGGCTGAGGCCCATAGTTCGCGGTATTCCATCCATCCGGGTGCCTAAATTACGTATCAGAATTTGAGACAGCATTATTGGTGGAGGAAGATGAAGAAAGATATTGTTGAGTTTGTGGCTCGGTGTCTCAACTGTCAGCAGGTCAAGTATGAGCACCAGAGACCAGGTGGATTGCTTCAGAGATTTGATATTCCGTAGTGGAATTGGGAGCGGACCACCATGGACTTCGTAGTTGGACTCCCACGGACTTCGAGGAGGTTTGATGTTATATGGGTTATTGTGGATCGGCTGACCAAGTCCGCGCACTTCATTCCTGTTGGTACTACTTATTCTTCGGAGCGGTTAGCTGAGATTTATATCAGGAAGATTGTCCGATTGCATGGGGTTCCAGTTTCTATCATTTCTCACAGAGGTACTCAGTCACATCTCAGTTTTGGAGACCCGTACAGAGAGAGTTGGATACTCAGGTCAAGTTGAGCACAACGTTTCATCCTCAGACCGATGGGCAGTCGAAGCATACTATTCAAATTTTGGAGGATATGTTGCGTGCCTGTGTCATTGATTTTGGGGGTTCATGGGACCAGTTTGTACTACTCACGGAGTTTGCATATAATAATAGTTATCAGTCGAGTATCCAGATGGCTCTGTATGAAGCTTTCTATGGTAGGAGGTGCAGATCTCTGGTTGGTTGGTTTGAGCTAGGCGAGGCTAGACTATTGGGCATAGACCTGGTTTAGGATGCACTGGGTAAGGCAAAGTGTATTCAGGAGCAACTTCGTATGGCGCCGTGTAGGCAGAAGGCTATGAGGACCGGAAGGTCCGGGATGTGTCGTTCATTGTTGGGGATAAGGTGTTGCTGAAGGTGTCACCCATGAAGGGTGTTATGAGGTATGGGAAGAGGGGAAAGCTGAGTCCCAGGTTCATTAGGTCATTCGAGGTGCTTCAGAGGATTGGGGAGATGGCTTATAGACTTGCCTTGCCACCCAACTTGGCGAGTATTCATCCGGTGTTCCATGTTACGATGCTCTAGAAGTATGTTAGTGACCCGTATCATGTTTTGGACTTCAGAACGGTTTAGCTCGAGGGTGATATGTCATATGAGGTAGAGCCAGTGGGTATTGAGGGTCGTCAGGTCAGAAAGTTGATGCCTAGGGAAATAACTTCAGTGATGGTTCAGTGGAGAGGGCAGCCGGTGGAGGATTCCACCTGGGAGACCGAGCGGGAGATGCGGGACATATATCCTCACTTATTCAAGACTCTGGGTAAGTTTCTATACCCGTTCGAGGACGAACGTTTGTTTAAGAGGGGGAGAATGTAACGACCCGGCCGGTCGTTCCGTGAGATTAGCCCAGTTTCCCCTATTTTTGTTTTATCATATATTGCTTAGCCTATTTATGTTGTGTTGGGTCTGTTGGTACGGGTTCGGAATGGTCGTGGTGAGAATTGAAACACTTAGTCTCTTAAATTAGCTTAATAGTTGAAAAAGTCAACTAGGAGTTGACTTATTGGCAAACAACCACGGAATGTGGATTTTATGGATCAGATAGCTTCGTTAGGTGATTTGGGACTTAGGAGTGTGTTCGGAATGAAATTTTGATGTCCGGTGAAGAATTAGGCTTGAATTGGCAAAAGTTAGTTTTTGGCGATTTTTAGTCGGCATTGGAAATTAGGCTATCAGAGTCGGAATGGAATTTCGGAAGTTGGAGCAGGTTCGTAATGTCATTTTGGATGTGTGTGCAAAATTTCAGGTCAACCGGAGGTGTTTTGGTTGGTTTCGGCATCGTTGGCGAAATTTAGAAGTTTCAAAGTTCATAGGCTTGAATTTGATGTAATTTTGGTGTTTTTGCATTGTTTTTGGTATTTAAAAGGCTCTACTAAGTTTGAATAAGGTTATGGGTTGTGGTGGCGTGTTTGGTTGAGGTCATGTGGGCCTCGGGCGTGTTTTGATAGGTTAATGGACTAAGTTTGGATGTTGGAAGTTGCAAATTCTGCTAGTGTTCTGCTCTGGTGTCCTTCTATGCGATCGTGTGGGTAAGAATGTGATCGCATAGGCTATTTGGCGACAGCATGGGTTTTATGCAGTGCAATCGCGCGGGTGGAGGTCGCGATCGCGTAAGAGTGGGTCCTGTGTGCAGTGCGATCGTGTGGGTAAGGTCCGCGATCGCTTATGAGGCGCGTGAGGGGGGTGAGTGTTTGAGCTATGCGAACGCGTGTGTTCGTACGCGAACTCATAGAGTGGACTGGTATGTGCATCGCGAACGCATCCCTGGCAATGCGATCGCACTGAGGCAAAATAAATTGATGGGCAGAATATTTTAAAGGCCATTTGTGCGAGAATAACTCATTTTTCGCCATTATTGAACGAGTTGGGAGCTCTTTTGAGAGGGTTTGAAGAGGAAATCAAAGAGAATCACTTGGAGGTAAGTTTTACAACTTCATACCTCGTTTCTATGTCATTTTTTAAGTAATTAAACCGTAAAATTGTTGAAATTAAACCCAAATTTGGGGAAGAAAAGGTGCATGGAATTGTAATTGTCTTTTGAGGATTTTAGTGGGAAATTGTGGTCCGATTTCAGTGTTCTTGGTATGTATAGAATCGTGGGAGGAAGAGGATTCTAGTGATGTAAATTTTATCAAATTCCGAGACGTGGGCCAGGGGCTCAGGTTTGGCCGAATTTCGAGATTTCTGTATAAATTGATAGCTTTCGATTAGGTTGTGTTCCTTTAGCGTATAGTGATGATGTTAATCTGGTTTTGGTTATATTCGGAGCTATCGCGAGCCAATTTTAGGGGAAAGGGTATCGTGGACTAGTATTGTGGCCCGATAGAGGTATGTAATGGTTATAAATCTTCTCCTGAGGGTATGAAACCTCGGACATCATATTTCTCAGTGTTTTTAAAATGGCGCACATGTCGGATGACGAGCATGTGGCGCGCAATGATTTTTGTGTTGGACTTGCTCCTCTCCGCGGAAACTATTGAGTTGCGTATTTTACTCTAAATCATATTTTAAATTGTGTTCTAAAGATTATTGCTATATTTGAGCTATAAACCATGTTTGGGGCCTCGTGCCGACTTGTTTAGACCCCTTAGGGTCTCTTTTTACTGCTATTTTCTCACTGTTTATTTATGATTTACACTCAGTCATATTGTACTTAACTATTTTCGATACTCAGCCTGATTTACACTATCTTGAGATTTAAAAATGATGTTTTGGGTCGAGTACCCCGTTTTACTGATACGCCCGAGGGGCTTTTGAGAGGTTCTGACTAAGTGAGGCCGAGGGCCTAATTGTGAGGTTATGATACGCCACGAGGTGGCTTGATATTAGCGCTTGGGCTCAAGGAGCCCCTCCGGAGTCTGTACACACCCCTAGTGAGCGCAGGTACCTACTAAGTGTCGAGTGCCGAGTGATGAGTGATTAGGACGCAAGAGTGACTGTGAGGTTTCCCGAGGGGCTGATACTGAGTGGTCGTGAGGTGCTGAGTGATGTTCTGCCCGATGGGCGATTTATGATTCATTTTTCTATCCGAGGGGCTACTTATGATTTATTTCATTTTTACACTAAATCTTTCGGTTATTTTTATTTCTGAAATTGTTGGAAACCATATTTTTCAAGGGATTTTTTCTGAAGTTGGTTTTAAGGCATGATGATTTCATATATCTATGTATATACTGTTGGAAAGAAAGGTTGTGCATATTGTGAATTGGTGATATTGATTTTATGTGTTTCTTTCCACTTAGACTTGATTTATTCTCATTACTACTAAGTTGGCATACTAACATTACTCCATGCACCCCTGTGTGCAGATTCAGGTGCAGATACTGAGCGTTAGTCATCTATTCCGTGCGGAGCCAGAGTTCGGGATATAGAGGTAGATGTTCAGTGTCCGCATCATCTCTGTTTTCCCTTCTTTTGTTGTATCTAGTTATTCGTTCAGAGGGTTTGTATTATAATACTAGACTTATTGGTAAACTTCGTAGATGCTCATGACATGTTGACTCCGGGGGGATGGTTTAGACTATTTAGCTGTTTATTTTGCCTAATGAATTAGGTAATTCTATATACTTTATGAAATGTTTGGAAAACGGTTGGGAATTCAGAAATAAACTGTATTTATGTGATTGTGGGCTAGCCTAGTTCCACGATAGGCGTCATCACGGCCGGTTTAGGATTTGGGGTCGTGACAGCTATGTCACGCCGCATGTGTAAATATCAATGATAACAATAGCACAGACAATTCACGTGCGAACACCCCGACAATCCTCTCAACAATAACATGTGTGCCAAAACATAACAACACAATATAATGACTTGGACAACATGTGCCCATATACCACAACCTTTTTTTAAAACAATTCCAACACCACATCCACACATAGATCTCGGCTTAACAACACTGAGTACAATAACAACAATAATAACACGAGAATATGCCAAGTAAATCAACACCAGAATTTCAAACACAAAGAAATGAAAGAACGAACTCCTAATAAAAGACATAACAAGTATTAATGGTTGCAAATAAGAATAACTCAACAATGAGAGAGATAATGTGTAACAACGATATCAAATAAGAACATCTCAACAATAAGAGATATAACATGTAAGAATGATTCCAAATAAGAACAACTCAACAACAAGAATGATAACATGTAACAATGATTTCAAATAAGAATAAGTCAACAACGGAAGATAATACTTCAATTAAGGATGATCAATTGCGGAAGAGATAAAACAGCCATAAACGAGGTAACAACTTCAATTAAGTAATAGAAGATATATTTTTCAATAAAGGGCGGAACATGAACCAATCTACTTCAATTAAGACATGTAAAGGTAAATTTAACAATGGAAGATTTAACAAGATAATACATTTTTATTTTAATGCATATAAGAACCTAAGAGTCTACACCGGTAAAATTTCCACATACAATCCATGTACACACTCGTCACCTGTCACGACCCAAATTTCCCTCTGTTGGGTATCGTGATGGCACCTAGTCTTAAGGACTAGGTAAGCCTAATATTCATGTAATAACAACAATAATAAACAGAATCTAATCTTTTTATGAAATATATAATTCTTTACACATTGTATATTCTCAAAATCCGGTAGTACAAGTCATAAGCTTTAAAGAAATTACACTAAAACTCCTACAAATGCCACTATTCAGAAATAAGTACAATAGTGCAAACAGAAATATAAGATGGTGACTCGAAAACCGCGAACGCTGAAGCGGTTTTACCTTGAATCTCCACAACAGCAACCGCGCTACTAACAATCAATCGGCCCGCTATGCGAAAACCTTGAATCTACACAAAAATATGCAGAAGAGTAGTATGAGCACACCACAGCGGTGCCCAGTGAGTATCAAGACTAACCTCGATGAAGTAGTGACGAGGACTAGTCAAGACACCCACTGGTCTAATAAATTGAACAAGTATCAATATAGGAATAAAGGGGGAAAACGATATACACATAAAGGCTATGCAATATAGCTTACAATAAAGTGAATTCGATAAAGAAGGAAAAGCAATAAGTATCAGCGGAAAACCATGAAGTAACACAAAGACTAAATAGAACACAAACAAATCCAGAATGTAAATATATAACACGTACATGTAATGACTCAACAACTTCAACCACTTCTACATCAAAATCAAAGTCATCTCCACGAGGTTCCGAACCTCGGACAAATCACCATTTACGGGTCCCAATATTCAAACCCTAACACTTGGCATCTTGTGCCCTCATTCGAGTACTAACTGAACGGACGACTCATGTGCCAATTGGGTCATTTCAACCCATACGGTAAGCACAACAAGATTATCTATACTTGACAACAACAAGGAGACCTAAATCCATTAGTAGTACTTAACTACGTGTATGTTTGTGCAGGTGTCCTAACATGATTTCAACAACCAATAAACATAAGGGAAGAAAAAGGGTAACACTTACATTTTCATCTCACAAGTTTCCACACGAATAAACTCACACAGTAAGTGTTCCAGTACACAATAGCAACAACAAGGAATGCCCCCTGGCTAACACAAGTATCACAAACAATCCCTGACATAGCCCTCCTTGTCTCGCCACGTGTGCAATAGTAAAGTATATGCCCGCCCTGTTTCTCCACACGCGCATAAACATGTTCCCACTTTGTCACGCCACATGCGCAACCCACATATATGTATCTCGCCTTGTCACGCCGCATGTGCAATATCAATAGAAAACACGGCACGACAGAAAACTCGTGCGAACCCCATATCAACAACTGCACGACAGAAAACCTCGTACATAACAATAACCACAACAGCACAGCAAAAGCCTCGTGCATCGCCACAACAAGTACAACCACAACAATTGACCATAATACAAGATACGGTAGATACATCAATTTAAGAACCTTGATCACAAGAAAACCAAGGGTAGTTTCCAAGGAATAAGGACAACAAACAATACTAGGCATAATAAGGACAGCTCAACAAGGAAGAAAATAACGTATAAGGGTCGTACCCAAATACACTGTTCAATCAACAAGGAACTCAGACGAATCCGATAACTCTATATAAGGGCAAGTCACAAAGGTATAGAATATCTAAACTTCTTTTAAGGTTGAACAATTACAAGAATATTCAACAATTTCCACTTAAGGACAAGTAGCAGAGAATAATCATAACTTCATTTAAGGCCAAAACAATTTTAGGATGAGGTGAAGATAATTGCAAATTTAAGATGAGCAGTTAAGAAGACATAGAATGACAGTAAAAAGGAAATAAAATCTTCAGATATGTCAATTAGGAGTCAAATAGGCAAAAGGAATAAATCCAAAAGTAAGAAATTCTACATTTAGCAAATAAATATGACACTAGAAATTAGGGAAATTAAATCATGCTAAGGACAATTCATACTCGGCGAATATAAGGATCTAAGATTCCTAAAGGGTCAACTTCCCACAAATAATATGAGCACGCACTCGTCACATCGCATACACGGACTACAAACAACATGGAAGACTCAATCATAAGGGGTAATTCTCCCACACAAGGTTAGGCAAGATACTTACCTCGAAGACGATAACCCGGTACTCTAAAATGAACTTTTCGGGCAAAAAGACCTCCGGTCGGCTCAAATTCAACTAAAACAACTTCAAAATACATATAAAACTTATAAGGAACTATTCTGAATAATAAAGTTTCAATATTTAACAAATTCTAAAAATCAGTCCAAAAGTCGACCCCGGGCCCGCAGATCGGAACCCGACAAGTTTTACAAAATCCGATTACCCATTTCAATACGAGTTCAACCATACAAAATTTACCAAGTTCCGATACCATTTCATCCCTCAAATCATGAAATTTAATTTTGAAGATTTTCTTCAAAATCCAACATTTTCCCTAACTAAAAATACAATTTAAATGATAAAAACAAGGACCAATTCATGGAATATATACAATTCCAAATGAATAATACTTACCCAATCGAATTGTGTGAAAAACCCTCAAAGAATCGCTCAAAACCGAGCACTACAAGTCAAGATATGAATAAAATGGTCTGACCCTCGTTTTTGGATTATCTTCTGTCTGCCCAGGTATTTGTTCAATGTGATTGCTGACGAGAAGATGATGTCACATAGAATGAAAAATTCCACTGGTCAAATTGTGCTATGCGATTGCGTAAGGAGTGAAGCGATCGCATAGAAGGAAAATTTTACTGGCCAAAAAAAGTTCTATGTGATCGAGAATGAAGTAACGCGATCGCATAAAAGAAATTTTTGCTGCCCCACACCACACTGTGCGATCGCGGACCAGTGTATCTGAACGCAAAGAAGATAAAAATTGGCGGGTGTAAGGCAACACTATGTGATCGCAACTACTACTATGTGCTCGCATAGAAGGAAACCAGAAACAGCATCAGCAGTGCAACAAGAGGGAAAATTGACCTGAAGCCTATCCGAATCACACCCGGAACCCCGTCCAAACACACAGACAAGTCATATACCTTAACACGGACTCACTCGAGGTTTCAAATCTCATAAAACAACACCAAAACGACGAATCAAACCAAAAATCAAACTTATAAATTTTCAAATCTTCAATTATCAAAACTCATGCCGAAACCTATCAATTCTACCCGTAACAACACAAAATTTTGCAGACAAGTCATAAATGACACAACGGACCTACGGCCACTCTCGGAATTCCATTCCGAGCCCGATATCAAAATTTCACCTATCGGCCGAAATCGCCAAAATTCTAACTTTCGCCGAATTACCTCAAATTACTCTACGGATCTCCAAAACCAATTACGGACGCGCGCCTAAGTAAAAAATCATTATACGAAGTTGTTGGCATCACCCAAAACTCATTTCGAGGCCGTTTACACAAAAGTCAAACATCCAGTCAACTTCCATCACTTAAACTTCAAAATTTGAAATTTTCCTCCCAATTCGAGTTTGTATTATCCGGTAATTGAATTCAACCACGCACGCAGGTCGGTATACCCAATGTGAAGCTGTTCAAGACCTTATGCCACCAAACGAAGCTTAAATTCCCAAAACAACTGGTCGGGTAGTTACATTCTCCCCCTCTTAAAACAAACGTCCGTCCTCAAACGCGCCAAGATTCACCTCGAACTCATCGAATCATTGATTGCACACTTACAGCATACACCCGCAAGTGTTCCCACGTCACCCCAACCTACATAAGCCTGATAAAACCCTCACAACTGCAATATAGCCTTCTCATCACCACCGATAAGCCTCATACCTCAACTTCTCACCTTCTACTGATTTTCAAAAGGCCCGATTCTAAATCTATATCTGGTATTATCCTCAACCAGCTGCATCAACTCATGCCTACCCCCACAAGGTACAGCACACAACATAACGCACCACACATAGGCCTTTGATAATATTTTTTATCACAATAGCTGCCCGAAATCAACTCAACACCGACAATTATCCTCATATCCGATAGGACTATATTCCCAACCTCCATCACACTGATAATAATGCAAGAAATACTAAGACTTCATAAATTTGACACATGAATCACCAAGCCACTACTAACACCACCGGGCACACACCCCGTAAGATAAAACTCAAGGAGCACATAACGAAAATGACTGAATATGAAAGGAGGAACGCATAAGGGAAATATCAAACAAGCCTGACAGGCACAACTCTCTATCAATGCTATCTTAAACAACAACATAATAAGGAAGGAATTAAAGAACATAAACAAATCACAAGGATCCCATCCTGGCATAACTTATCTCACGGTACACAGCCCTGTTCAAACACTTCAAAACACACAAAATCATGTGGGTTTCGTACTCAACTCTAAATCACAAATAGGATATAACTAGATCACTTTCTTCAACAAAATTACAACACGTGCTGGCCCCCACACTGGTAGAGCATAAGAATCACATCTCGTAACCACTATACTCAGGAATCGCATCAAGCGTACCGTACTGGATAACAAGAATTTACTACTAGTCTCATATCTCTCAATAATGAATAGAAACAAACAATAGACATGGGCTACCACTCACAGAATCTCCCAATAGGAGCAAACATAAAAATAAAGTGCAAAGCATGAAACTCACTCATAAACAAAACAACAATGAGGGAACTCTTCCCGACAAACAGAGCTATAATGAGTTACAAATGGTGACCCTCTGTAACAAATCAAAACATACCTGCACTATAACATATGGCACTACGATCTCCAGCCTACTATATGAAACACATCAACGGGTCGGGCCTCCCCCTCTTGGGCTCCCTCTACTCACCCGAATGCCCTGTTGTAACACATTTTCCCTGAGCCTGGGACAATTTCTCACCATGTGGATGATATCTCCGCACTCAAAACAACCTCTCTACTGACGTGGCTGTTGAACTGTGTGGTACGAGTACTCTGAGACCCATGAGTACCTGAAACTCCATGCGAAGCCGGTAATGCAAACTGAACTGGCTGACCCACAAAACCTCTACCGTGTCGTACCCTACCTGCATAATAAGGACCAGTAGATCTCTTCAGCTTACGAGGCCTCCTCACCTCTCTTCCCTCTCTCTCCTGACCTCGTCTGCCCTTCCTCTCACAGCCCCCCTGACATCTCTATCATAGTCCCCCCTATTGTCTCTCTCATGATCCAGCATGCCCTCAACTCCGCGAGGAACCCCTACCACCTGCTGAAATGAAACACCCGACTCTAACTCCCGAGTATGCTAAACCGAAAATCACACCTGAGGCCCTCAATGAATGTACGAACATGCTCTCTAACTGTAGCAACCAAAGAAGGTGCGTGTGTGGCAAATCACTGAATCTATTGGCATACTGGGATACTGACATAGTGCCCTGATGAAGCTGCTCAAACTCCACGCGCCATGCATCTCGGAGGGACTGAGGTACAAACTCGCTTAAGAACATCTCTTAAAACTGACCCCATGTAAGTAAAGCTGACTCGGCCGGGTTACCCAACTCATATGCCCGCCACCACTGATAAGCCGCTCCCCTTAGCTGGAATGTAACGAAAGCAACCCTCCTCATCTCATCAATACCCATAGTACGAAGAATGCGGTGACACTCCTCCAGGAAATCCTAAGCATCATCTGTCACCAATCCACTGAAGGTAGGAGGGTGGTACTTCTGGTACCTCTCAAGTCTAAGTTTTTCATCCTCAGATGTTGGTGGCCTAACCATGGGCGGAACTAGGACCCAAGGATGTGATGCCATGACCCCTCGAACCTAATCAACATGATCTCGCTGCTGTGGAGTGTGGGTGACGGGAGTGTGAGCTCCTCCCCCTCTCCGTGAAGTAGCTGGTGCACCCGGAATCAACCCCGCCTAAGCCAAGGTACCAATCATATCCTAGAACTGTGCTAATGTCTCCTGAAGTCCGGGTGTAACAACAGGCGCCTCCGGTGCTAGCCCCCCAACTACAATTGCTGGAGGCTCCTCAACGGCTGCTCTGGCAGGTGCTATAGTTGCGGCACGTTCACCTCGTCGGCCTCTGCCTCTACCTCTGCCCTTGGCGGCATCTGTTCCGGGGGTAACATCCTCGGGATCTTCAGCTCGCGTCCTCACCATCTGTGAGAGAATGGAATGATAATTTCAAACTTCAAGGTCAATGAACTCGCACGATAGGAATAAAGGAAGTGAATTTATCCTAATAGTTCTCTAGCCTCTCGAAGATAAGTACAGACGTCTCCATACCGATCCGGAAGACTATACTAAACTCGTTTATGACTCGTAGAACCTATGAACCTAGAGCTCTATTACCAACTTGTCACGACCCAAATTTCCCTCCGTTGGGTATAGTGATGGCACATAGTCTTAAGGACTAAGTAAGCCTAATATTCATGGAATACCAACAATAATAAATAGAATCTAATATTTTTTTGAATAAATAATTCTTTACACATTGTATATTCTCATAACCCGGTAGTACAAGTCCTAAGCTTTAAAGAAATTACACTAAAACTCCTAAAAATACCACTGTTCAGAAATAAGTACAACATTGCAAACAGAAATATATGATGGTGACTCCAAAACGGCGACTACTGAAGCGGTTTTACCTTGAGTCTCACAACAACAACCGCTACTAACAATCAGTCGGCCGGCTATGCAAAAACCTGGAATCTGCACAAAAATATACAGAAGAGTAGTATGAGCACACCACAGTGGTGCCCAGTAAGTATCAAGACTAACCTCGGAGAAGTAGTGACGAGGACTAGTCAAGACACCCACTGGTCTAATAAAATGAACAAGTATCAATAACGGAGTAAAGGGGAAAAACGACATACACACAAAGGCTATGCAATATAGCTAACAATACAGTGAATTCGATAAAGAAGGAAAAACAATAAGTATCAGCGGAAAACCATGAAGTAACACAAAGACTGAATAGAACACAAACAAATTCGGCTTGTAAATATACAACACGTACATGTAATGACTCAACAACTTCAACCACTTCTACATCAAATTTAAAGTCATCTCCACGAGGTTCTGAACCTCGGACAAATCACCATTTACGGGTCCCAATATTCGAACCCTAACACTTAGCATCTTGCGCCCTCATTCGAGTACTAACTGCACGGACGACTCACGTGCCAATTGGGTCATTTCCACCCATACAGTAAGCACAACTAGATTATATGTACTTGACAACAACAAGGAGCCCTAAATCCATTAGTATTACTTAACTACGTGTATGCTTGTGCAGATGTCCTAACATGATTTCAACAACAAATAAACATAAGGGAAGAAAAAGGGCAACACATACATTTTCATCTCACAAGTTTCCACACGAATAAACTCATACGGTAAGTGTTTCAGTACACAATATCAACAACAAGGAATGCCCCCAGGCGAACACAAGCATCACAAACAATCCCTGACCTAGCCCACCTTGTCTTGCCACATGTGCAATAGAAAAGTAAATGCCCGCCTTATTTTGCCACACGCGCATAAACACGTTCCCACCATGTCACGCCATATGCGCAACCCACATATACATACCCCACCTTGTCACGCCGCAAGTGCAATATCAATAGAAAACACGGCATGGAAGAAACCTCGTGCAAACCCCATATAACCAACCGCACGGCAGAAAACCTCGTGCATCACAATAACCACAACAGCACAGTGAAAACCTCATGCATCGCCACAACAAGTATAACCACAAAAATTGACAATAATACAAGATACGGTAGATACATCAATTCAAGAACCTTGATCATAAGAAAATCAAGGCTAGTTCCCAAGGAATAAGCACAAAAAGGAATACTAGGCATAATAAGGACATCTCAACAAGGAAGAAAATAACGTATAAGGGTTGTACCCAAATACACGGTTCAATCAACAAGGAACTCACACGAATCCGATTTCTCCATATAAGGGCAAGTCACAAAGGTATAGAATATCTATACTTCTTTTAAGGTGGAGCAGTTACGAGAATATTAAACAATTTCCACTTAAGGACAAGCAACAGAGAATAATCATAACTTCATTTAAGGCCAAAACAATTATAGGATGAGGTGAAGATAATTGCAAATTTAAGATGAGCAGTTAAGAAGACATAGAATGACAGTAAAAAGGAAATAAAATCTTCAGACAAGTCAATTAGGAATCAAATAGGCAATATGTATAAATCCAAAAGTAAGAAATTCTACATTTAAGCAAATAAAGATGACACTAGAAATTAGGGAAATTAAATCATGCTAAGGACAATTCATACTCGGCGAATATAAGGATCTAAGATTCCTAAAGGGTCAAGCTCCCACAAATAAGTCCGAGCACACACTCGTCACTTCACGTACACGGACTACAAACAACATAGAAGACTCAATCCTAAGGGGTAATTTCCCTACAAAGGCTAGTCAAGATACTTACCTCCAAGACAACAACCCGGTACTCTAAAATGAACTTCTCGGGTGAAAAGACCTCCGGACGACACAAAATCAACTAAAAAAACTTCAAAATACACATAAACGTATAAGGAACTATTATGAATAATAAAGTTCCAATCATTAAAAAATTCTAAAAATCGGTCCAAAAGTCGACCCCCCAGCCTGCACCTTCGAACCCGACAACTTTTACAAAATCCGATTACCTATTTCAAGACGATTTCAACTATACAAAATTTACTAAGTTCCGATACCAACATTTTCCCTCACTAAAAACACAATTTAAATGATAAAAACAAGGACTAATTCATGGAATATATATAATTCTAGATGAAGAAAACTTTCCCAATCGAATTGTGTGAAAACCCCAAAAAGAATCGCTCAAAACCGAGCTCTACAAGTCAAGATATGAATAAAATGGTCTAACCCTCATTTTTGGATTATCTTCTGTCTGCCCAGATATTTGTTCAATGCGATCGCTAACGAGAAGATGACGTCACATAGAAGGAAAAATGCCACTTGTCAAATTGTGCTATGAGATCGCGTAAGGAGTGAAGCGATCGTATAGAAGGAAAATTTTACTGGCCAAAAAAAGTTCTATGCGATCGCTAATGAAGTAATGCGATCGCATAAAAGAAATTTCTGCTGCCCCACGCCACATTGTGCGATCGCGGACCAGTGTATACAAACAAAATGAAGAGAAAAATGGGCGGGTGCGAGGCAACACTATGCGATCGCGACTACTACTATGTGATCGCGTAGAAGGAAACCAGAAACAACATCAGCACTGTAACAAGAGGGAAAATAGAGCCGAAGCCTGTCCGAAACACACCTGCAACCCCCGGGACCCCGTCCAAACACACTGACAAGTCATATAACCTAACACGGACTCACTCGAGGTTTCAAATCACATAAAACAACACAAAAACGACGAATCAAACTTATGAATTTTCAAATCTTCAATTATCAAAACCCGTGTTGAAACCTATCAATTCAACCCGGAATGACACCAAATTTTGCAGATAAGTCATAAATGATACAACAAACCTACATCCACTCTCATAATTCCATTCCGATCCCGATATCAAAATTTGACCTATCGGCCGAAATCGCCGCAATTCTAACTTTCGCTGAATTACCTGAAATTACTCTACAGACCTCCAAAACCAATTTTGGATGCGCGCCTAAGTCCAAAATCATCATACGATGTTGTTGGCATCACCCAAAACTCATTTCGAGGTCGTTTACACAAAATTCAAACCTCCGGTCAACTTCCATCACTTAAGCTTCAATATTTGATATTTTCCTCCCAATTCGACTCCAGATTATCCGGTAACTGAATCCAATCATGCACGTAGGTCGGTATACCCAATGTGAAGTTATTCAAGACCTTACACCACCAAACAGAGCTTAAATTCCCAAAATGACCGGTCGGGTCGTTACCTCACCTCGTGTACACGCCTTTCACGTAGTTCAATTAGTGCAAACAAACCAATTCATACGGGGTAGTTGATAAGTTTGTATTTTACCAACTTATATTGTCTTTAAGCTTAGATTTTTGTTGTGTTTGAGTGATAAAATCATGTGTTTAATGTCGTTTACTTCTATTTTATAGGTTTTATATAATTTAGAAGTGATCATGAAGAAACCAAGTGAAAACAAGTCAAAAAGGAGTTGAAAATAAGAAAATCTGAAAAATAGCCTCAGATGTCGCAATTGAGTCATAAATGTGGGAAATGTGATGATAACAGCAATCGCAATTGCGATTAACAAATCGCAAATGAGAAGCCGACCCACGCAAGCAGTGTTCGCAAATGCGAGTAAAGGATCGCAAATGCAAAGTCAAACCAGACAGTCTACCTTCACAAATGCGAAATTCAATAGTCAAGTCATAGTTTGAAAATGCGAACACAGCTTCGCAAATGCGAAGATCGTGCTTCAGCTTAGGGTACTTCTGTAATTTCACATTTTTTGGCCCCAAATCCATTTAATACACGACCTACCTCATTTGTAAGATATCTTTTGGCATACCTTTGGACATCTTTGGCAGAATTTGACTAGAGAAGACAAGTTTTGGAGGTAGGGTTCTTGCACACACACTTGGGTCTTGAAGATTTGAAGCTTTTGGTTGAGAATTTCTTACTCATTTATGTTCATTTCTTCATTTCCTTGCTTTGTATTGTATATCTAAGTGTGTAATATTTTTTCCAACACTTGAATCTTGTTTTTGGAAATATTCATATTTAAAGTGTGGATTAAATATCTTGTTGAGCTTATGTATTGAACGATTTTTATTTATTATGAAGTGAGTTGTTATTTCTTTAATTATTCTTATTTTTTGATGTTTCCAAAATGATTAGCTAACCCTATGACTCTCCCGTTAACTTCGAGTTAATTTTGGGAAATATAATTTGGGATTGGGAAAGATTAATTAACAAGAACTTGAGGCTTTAACCCTCACTTTATAGATTCTACCTAGGGATAGGACTGAACTACTTGTAGCCATATTCGGGCGTGCTTAATATGTTAATTGTTTTAAGGATAATTTAATTAGGAAGTCTTGCTAGTTTTCATAAGAAGCTAATATAGAATTATTACCCGAGGCTAATTAACACAAACTCGCTCATATTTGTAAAATCGTGAAATACGTTGGATCGTTACTTGAGTATAGGTCCCAATGCATCCATGTTTCTAGCCATTGATCATTTTATTTGCTTTCTAGGTTAGTTTACATTTTCACAATTAGTTATAAATATTTTCTCAAAACCTTCATAAGTGTTTGGCTTAGGATTTTAAGTGATAATTCTCTTACGCGCCTAATCTCCTACATATTATTCTCTGTGGGATTCGACCCCGACTCATAGTTGGGTAAATTATATTGCATGAGACCGTGTGCATTTACTTTTTAGTAGTGGATTTAGGCGTCATCAAATTTGGCGCCGTTGCTGAGGAACAATTTTTTGTATTTAGGTTGTTTGAGAAGTAAGCGTAAGAGCGTTGGTCCAAACTTGTGAATATTTGTGTAATTATTTTTTTTATCTTTATCTTCTTATTTGTTTCTTGATTATTTTCTTAATTTTGAAAAATGGCATCGCATAATGAAAATTGTTCGGATGGTAGTTGTTCATACATTGATGACCCTTGTCCTTATCGTGGAGGACCACACTCGTGGCAAAATTGTTTAAATTCTCCCGTGGGAAATGTCCGTCAAGGCAAAATTCTAGACTAACTTGGGTTGAAAAATGGTGTTAGGCCTTCCTTGTACCGCTATTGTGCCTTAAATTTCCTACCCTTGTATAATTTCCCTAGTCAACCTCTTTTGAGCCTTTAAACATTTTCTTTGGCAACCATTTTACAAGATTTAACCTTTCGTTCTTTATTTTTTTATCTTTTGGCACCCTACCTCCCTAAGTACTTTGAAAGTATAAACATAGGCTAAAAGACTAAGTTTAGGAGTAAAGGTTGGAAAACCTGTGATGTGGAAGTTGCTTATAAGTTGAAAGGTAATAATAAAAAAAGAAGAGAGAAAAAGAGTAATATTTGAGAAAAAAGAAGGAAAAATAAGGAATTGTGAATAAATGAAAGACTAGGTGATGAAATAAAAGACGAAGAAAGGGTGGAAAAGTTCTTGAAGGAAGTGTGCTTTGATTGTTGAAAAATTATAGTGCTTAGGGAGGTTTTGAGTCACTCTAACCAAAATTGTGTCCTACCTTAACCAAAATCCTAAACTAAAACCATTTAAGTATTAATTGATTTTGAACCAAGTTTGTCTACATTAGTGGAGAAATACATGAAGGGCAAGCCTATGGTACTACTTATATGCATTTGAACATTTTTGTGAGAGAGTAAATATCACGCCCCAAATTCGAGGGACGCGACCGGCACTCGACCGGGTGACCCCTAATCAAGCGAACCTGATTTTCCTTTCCCACCCAACGCGTTTCCCCGTGTTTATAACATACATTATTTATGTGAAGTGGTGAGATAAGCTTAAAAGTGTGTGAATACCACATTAAGTCCAATTTATGCATATTAGATACGCCAGTTCCTGATACGGACCACGATTACAAATACATACAACCACTGCCCAAAACACACATATACACCCACATAGTGTCTACAGAGACTCTAAGAGTACTAGGAGCTTATACAATACTTACCGGCAACAAGGCCCCGGCTATACCTTACAATACATAATACACTCAAAAAGGAGAAGGCCTAAACTACACATGGCCCTGAGAGGAAATGGGGCTCACCAGTACAGCTGAAACGGATAAGGAGAAGGCACCACTAACGACGAGCTGAGCAACCTGCTATGGACCCACCTACATCCATATAAAAAATGTAGCGCCCCCGGCAAAAGGGACGTTAGTACTGTGGAATAGTACTAGTATGTATAAATAAACTTTATCCCAAGTACAATCAAGCAAATATACAATTAGGGAACAGCAATAGAACTAATTAATCAATGCACGTGGAAGGAAACAACCAAAATCAAACAAGATGCACAATCTCTCCTTTTTCACTTTCAACATCATCATATTCAAGAGCTCATAGATTTTCATTTCAGTAATGCTAACGATCACATTTCATCTTTATTACCTCGGCCGCCCTTATTACCTCGGCCACCCTTATTACCTCGACCACCATTATCACCACAACCCATCAACCTTATTACTCCGCGTTGCGGCGCGCAACCCGACCGTGCCTGACAATTTAAATTCACAACAACAACCACAAACAATTACACCACAAAAATCATCATTTCAAGGAACACTAGTTTATATCAACAATTTATTTATTTAGTCCCAAGGCAATATAATTCTCACCAAGCAGTAATTCATGTACACTGAGTTTCCATAATCATTAAACTCATTTACATCATTTCACAATACCCTTTTTCATTACTTTCCACGCACGGCTTTTAGCCATTATATACGTTCCCACACTTGGGCATATCAACAATCTTTCACTCATTAACAAATACTTTCATATCGATACCCTCGAGCATTTACGAGCTTTGCACATAATACGATAGGCACATCAAAACACTTTTCACAACCTCATATAGCACGGTAGTATGACAATCAAGTAGGACAATCAGAGAATAGAATCTTACGTCTCAACACATTTGAACAATCAATTCACATACTTCAAACAAGGCACACATTCCGTATGCTCGGACCCAACAAGAGGATTCTACAAAGGTTAAAGTTAGCCATACATACCTCGAATCGGGATTTTTCCTTAATATCTATCTCAAATCACCGGGGCTTCTAGCACATTCAATCTAATTCATAATACGGCACATTTAAACTTAGAATTAGGAATCATGAACATGTCTTGAACTTATTTGAGCTTTCTATCAAACACTAGGTGTTCTTTTTAGATTAAATAACCTTTATTTAGTGAAATATTACCACAACCTATTTTCCTTAACTAGATTATGGTAGATTGGGTACATGCATGCAAGGTTCTTAACCCTGACTTTATGAACTATCCTACCCATGTTTCATTTTAACGAAATCTGGAAATTTAGGGTTAATGGGGTGGGAGCTTATCTCTTAGAGTGAAGAAATTTGTGTTCTACTTGGTTAGTTCCAAGCTTGAGTGATGAAGGAAGACCAATTTGATGAAGTTGGGACTTTATCTCTCTAGAACCCACTCTTTCATCTCTCTAATATCTCAGAAAAATGGTTAATAATGAAGGGGAGGGGTGTTTTAATGAACTGGGGTCGGGTTTTAAAAATTAAAAAAATAGGGCCCGACACAAGAATGCGGTCAGGAATGCGATCGCATTCCTGACATGCAGTTCGCAGATTAAACCGCACAATGGCCCTCAAGATGGGCCAAAAATCCTGAACACACTGCCCAGGTATGCGACCAGTTGTGCGGTCCGCATACACGTTATGCGATCGCATACTGGACCGCATAGTTGACTTCAAATGGGGCAGTATTCTGCCTAGGTATGCGACCATTATGCGGTCCACATACACGTTGTGCAATCGCATAATGCGTCGCATAACACCTACTTTCTGGAAAATTATATTCTTTAAGTCTCGGGTTACATTTTACTCAATTCAGGTATGTTTCAGAGATTCCCACAATAAAACAACTAGGGGACTTGTTCGGCATTATTTTTTAAACAAGAAAATTGTACGGGTCCTTACATCCTCCCCCCCCCTTAAAATCATTCGTCCTCGAAAGAGGGTTTTGGAAATCATTTCATTTTTAAAGCATGATATGCCACTTCAAGATTTTCACAACTCTGGCCTTTCTTAAAAATTTCGCCAGAGTTCCCTTTGTAATTAGATCTATCTACCTGCCAGAGAGCCCCCGAAACATATTTCCAAGCACCATTACACAGTTTTAATCACCCAACAACTCACACACAACATTGTTACTCCAACAATTTGCAGACATTCAACCATTTTGTCAACTACACATAGTCATTTCCTCTTATACCACAAGTTTGTTCATGGCTCACATTGCACATACTTGGTCTTTTTAATGAGTCGCATACAACCCGATCACTTCAATATACTATATTCATTTCAATTAATTATTACCAGCCTATTCTACTATTAATTACTTGCCTATCACATATGTTTCACAAAACTTTCATTTACCTCAAGGGCTGAACACTACCCCAAATAGAACACCGAGTACGATTTTAGCACACATTGGGAAATTACAGCAATAAGGCAACTAGGGGAAGATGGGGTGCTTTTGCACAGAACCGAACGTAAAGTTAGAGGAGAGGGTTCTGACTACTAGACCTTTTCAAATAAGTGGGGATATCTTAATTTCATCTCATTTTCCGCCTCCCATGTGGCTTCCTCAACGCGCTGACTTTGCCACAATACCTTGACTGAAGCAATTTCTTTGTTCCTCAATCTACTGACTTGCCTATCAAGAATGGCAACCGGAACCTCCTCATATGATAATTCTTCATTAACCCCAATGGTCTTAACCGGCACGATGACTGATGGATCTCCAACCACTTTCTTCAACATGGACACATGGAACACCGGGTGCACTAATTAAAATTCATGGGGTAATTCAAACCTATAAGCCACTTGTCCTATCCTTTGAGCAATCCGATATGGCCCGACATACCTTGGGCTCAATTTCCCTTTCATCCCAAACCGCATCACTCCCTTTATGGGAGATACTTTTAAGAATACCCAATCATCAACTTGGAATTCCAATTCTCTTCGACAAACGTCCGCATAGGATATTTGATGGCTCTGAGCGGTTTTCATCCTCTACCGAATGAGTCTGACTTTTTCTGATGCCTGGTGCACAAGATCTGGCCCTAACAATTTTGCTTCACCAACCTCGAACCACCCAATCGGAGATCTACACCTCCTTCCATACAATGCCTCAAATGGAGACATCTGAATACTAGCGTTAAAGCTGTTATTGTAAGAAAATTCGATAAGCAGTAAATGATCATCCCAACTACCCTTGAAGTCCAATACACAATCTCGTAACATATCTTCAAGCATCTGAATAGTTCGCTCTGCCTGACCATCAGCCTGCGGGTGGAAAGTTGTGCTGAGATTTACCTGAGGACCCAAGCCTTGCTGAAATTTCCTGTGAACTGGGCTCCTCGGTCTGAAATAATAGAAACTGGAGTACCATGAAGCTTGACTATTTCCTTGGTATAAAACTGAGCGTACTGTTCTGCAGTACGGTGGACTTGACCGGCAAGAAGTGAGCTGATTTCGTGAGTTGATCCACTATCACCCAAATCGAGTCGAACTTATACTGAGTGTGAGGTAACCCTACTACTAAATACATGTTGATCATTTCCCATTTCCACATCGGAATTTCTATAAGCTGAATTAACCCACCAGGCCTCTAATGCTCAGCCTTCACCTGCTGACAATTCGAACACTTAGACACAAAGTCTGCTACACCTCTTTTCATGCCGCTCCACCAATAGATTTCCTGGAGATCTTGATACATTTTCGTGGAACCTGGGTGCACGGAATACCTGGAATTGTGAGCTTCCTCCATCACCCTCTCCCGAAAATTATCCACATTAGGAACACATAACCTTCCCTGGTACCGCAAAACACCATCATCGCTCCCTAGTGAAAATGCCGAAATCTTGCCATCCAAAATTGCCTCTTTCAACTGCGCCAATGCTGGATCAATAAACTGCTTCTCCTTGACTTCCGCTACAAGTGATGATTCTGCCCTATTATGCACCATGACTTCCCCCTCGTCTGAGGTCGAGAGACAGAACCCTAGACTAGCCAATTGACAAACCTTCCGAGCCAATGTCCTATGATCTTTCTCCAAATGACTACCCCTAGACTTCCGACCAAGAGCATCGGCCACTACGTTTGCTTTTCCCAGATGGTACAGAATGTTCATATCATAATCCTTAAGCAATTCTAACCATCGTCGCTGCCTTAAATTCAACTCTTTCTGCTTGAAGAAATATTAGAGACTCTTGTGGTCTGAGAACACGTCCACATGGACCCCATACAAATAATGTCGCCAGATTTTTAATGCAAACACAACTGCCGCGAGTTCTGAATCATTCATCGGATAATCTTCTCGTGATTCTTGAGTTTCCTGGAAGCATAGGCTATAACCTTCCCGTGTTGCATCAACACACATCCCAAACCAACCTTTGAAGCATCGCAATAAACCACTAATCCCTCTGTGCCTTCTGGCAAAGTTAACACCAGTGCTGAAGTCAATCTTGATTTCAATTCTTGAAAGCTCTTTTTACAAGCATCGGACTATTGGAACTTAGTTGCCTTCTGCATCAATTTAGTCAATGGGGAGGCGAGGGTAGATAACCCATCCACAAACCTCCGATAATACCCGGCTAGACCCCAGAAACTGCGAATCTCTGTCGGGGTCGTCGGTCTAGGCCAATCTTTTGTTGTTTTGATCTTCTAGGGGTCAATCTTAATCCCTTATCTAGAAACAACATGACCCAAAAATGTGACTGACTCCAACCAAATTCACATTTTGAAAACTTGGCATACAATTGGTGTTGATGAAGAGTCTGCAGAACTGCCCTAAGGCGATTATCATGGTCCTTCCGACTTCGCGAGTAAACAAGGATGTCATCAATAAAAACAATCACGAAGGAGTCAAGAAACAGTTTCAAAACCCGATTCATAAGATCCATGAAAGCCGTTGGAACATTGGCCAATCCAAAGGACATTACCAAAAATTCAAAATGGCCATAACGAGTTCTGAAGGCGGTTTTTGGAATATCCTGCTCTCTGATCTTCAACGGGTGATATCCCGACCGTAAATCAATTTTGGAGAAGAAGCTCACACCCTGCAATTGGTCGAACAAATCATCTATCCGAAGCAGGGGATACTTATTTTTGATAGTGACTTTGTTGAACTGCCGATAATTAATACACATCCGAAGCGACCCATCCTTCTTCCTAACGAAAAAAACTGGAGCGCCCCACGGCGACACACTCGGCCGAATGAACCCCTTCTCTAACAAGTCTTTCAACTCCTCCTTTAACTCCCTCAACTTTGCTGGCTCCATTTTGTACGGTGGAATACATATTGGTTGCGTATCTGGCAATACATCAATCCTGAAATCAATCTCCCTATCTGGCGGAATCTCTGGAAGCTCTTCCGGAAAAACTTCAAGAAACTCATTCGCGACTAGAACGGACTCGGGGGCAGATACTTCTGAAGTGGTGTCTGCAACCCGGACCAAGTGATAAATACACCCCTTTTTAATCATCTTCGAGGCCTTAAGGTAGGAAATAAACCTATCCTTCGGCACCACACCATTCCCTTTCCACTTAATAACTGACTCGTTAGGAAACTCTAGTCTCATAATTCTTGTTCGGCAGTCGAGTTTAGCAAAGCACGAGTAAATCCAATACATCCCCATGATAACATCGAAATCTACCATCTCATGTTCGATAAGATCAGCCGTGGTATCTCGACCACGCACCGTGACTACACAATTCCTATAGACTCGCGCGGTTGCAATGGAATCACCAACCGGAGTCGACACATAGAACGGCTCATGAAGTTGTTCGGGTTCTATCCCAAAACCTGAAGCAATAAATGGGCTAACATAGTACAAGGAGGACCCCGGGTCAATAAGAGCATAACAATCAAGGGCTTGGACAGTCAGAATACCTGTAACAACATCTGGGGAAACCTCTACACTCAGGCAACCACTCAAAGCATAGAACCGGTTGGGCCCACCTCTACCACGAGCCCCACATCTAACTGCACAACACCCTGCTGGAGCTGGAGGAGGCCCCCAGTGGCTGCTCCCAGTGACTGCTCTGCTGATAACGAGGCACTGATGGCGTTGCACTGGATGAGGACCGACCATAAGACTGGGATGGCCCTAATGGTTCTCTCCCCTGAACTCGTCTCCCTCCTCCAACTGAAATCACCGAGTGGCCCGCTGAGCGGGCCCTGCTGATACTCTCCTTCTCCAACGTTATCTTCAATTTTATAGCCTTCGTGGCCTGGGCGAATCCCACTATCTTACAATAATTCATGTATGAGTGCAAGGCAGATGTAGCAGCTTCATTCACAACTAAGGGACTGAGGCCTAGAACAAACCGTCGAACTCTGGCATCCATAGTCGATACCAACTGAGGAGCGTACATGGACAACCTCAAAAATTCCATGTGGTACTCCCACACACTCATATTACAACCCTGCTTGAGAACCTCAAACTCCGTAGCATGGGCTGCCATAGTCTCGAAAGGCAAGAAGTGATCCATAAAAGCATCAACGAACTCACCCCATCTCGCCGGAGGACTTCCCTCCCCACGGGAATCCTCCCACATCTCGAACCAGGAATACGCTGCTCCCCTCAGCTTGTAAGATGCTAAATCAACCCCCTCTGTCTTTGTGGCCTTGATAACCCAAAGCGTCTTTTACATTTAATCTAGAATGTCCTGCAGATCGGCCTCTAGATCAATACCTAAGAGCTCTGGAGGGGCGAACCGCAAAAACTAGTTGACTCTGGAACGGGCGGAATCTCCCTATGCGCTAGAGGATATAGGGTCAGCATGAGATCTTTGGGCCTGAGTAGCCACTAGCTGGGTCAACGTGTGAATAGCTCCCCTAAGGTCCCCATCGAAAGTACCGGGGCTTGGAGATGGAATAGAGAAAGGATCAGGAATATTGGCGGGAGGGGTTGTAGCACCCTGCGCCGCAACCAAGGTCGGGGATTCGCTCTCGCCCACACCATCGGGTACAGAATTCACGGCCACACATGGGGCGGCATTGGCCTCTAGGACGAGTCGAGCTCTCTTTTTTGGTGCCATCACTGAAGATTTTGGAACAGAGCACGAGTTAGGCAAGAATATTCTCACTTACCACTTCACCGCACGCTATAGAGTAACAATAAAAAGGGTGTTTCCTAAATTTCCATGTAGCCCCCAAATTATAGATATGGTCAACAACACACCGATAAGAAGGGCTCTACTAGACACGGCTCCAAGACATCCTAGGACACTTTTAAAACCTTAGGCTCTGATACCAAGTTTGTCACGCCCCAAATCCGAGGGTCGCGATCGGCACTCGACCGGGTGATCCCCAGTCAAGCGAACCTGATTTGCCTTTCCCACCCAACGCGTTTCCCCGTGTTTATAACATACATTATTTATGTGAAGCAGTGAGATAATCTTAAAAGTGTGTGAATACCACATTAAGTCCAATTTATGCATATATACGCCACTTCCTGATACGGACCACGATTACAAATACATACAACCACTTCCCAAAATACACATATACACCCACATAGTGCCAACGGAGCCTCTAAGAGTACTAGGAGCTTATACAGTACTTGCCGGCAACAAGGCCCTGGATATACCTTTCAATACATAATACACTAAAAAAGGAGAAGGCCTGAACTACACATGGCCCCAAGAGGAAATGGGGCTCACCAGTACAGCTGAAAAGGAGGAGGAGAAGGCACCACTAACGGCGAGCTGAACAACTTCCTATGGACCCACCTACATCCATATAAAAGATTTAGCGCCCCCGGCAAAAGGTATGTTAGTACTGTGGAATAGTACTAGTATGTATAAACAAGCTTTATCCCAAGTACAATCAAGCAAATACACAATTAGGGAACAACAATAGAACAAATTAATCAATGCACGTGGAAGGAAACAACCAAAATCAAAAAGGATGCACAATCTCTCCTTTTTCCCTTTCAACATCATCATATTCAAGAGCTCATAGATTTTCATTTCAGTAGTGATAACGATCACATTTCATCCTTATTACCTCGGCCAACTTTATTACCTAGGCCACCCTTATCACCACAAACCATCAACCTTTTTACTTCGTGTTGCAGCGTGCAACCCGACCTTGCCTGACAATTTAAATTCACAACAACAACCACAAATAATTACATCACAAGAATCATCATTTCAAGGAACACAAGTTTATATCAACAATTTATTTATTTGGGCCCAAGGCACCATAATTCTCAGCAAACGGTAATTCATGTACACGGTGTTGCCATAATCGTTCAACTTATTTACATCATTTCACAATACCCTTTTTCATTACTTTCCACGCACGGCTTTTAGCAATTATATACGTTCCCACACTTGGGCACATGAAGAATCTTTCACTCGTTAACACATCTTTTATATCGATACCCTCGAGCATTTACGAGTTTTGCACATAATACGATAGGCACATCAAAGCACTTTTCACAACCACATATAGCACAATAGTAGGACAATCAACTAGGACAATCAGACAATAGAATATCACGTCTCAACATATTTGAACAATCAATTCATATACTTCAATCAAGTCACACATTCCGTATGCTCGGACCCAACAAGAGGATTCTACGAAGGTTAAGTCAGCCATACATACCTCGAATCGGGATTTTCCTTAATTTCTATCTCAAATCACCGGGCCTTCTAGCACCTTCAATCTAATTCATAATGCGGCACATTTAAACTTAGAATTAGGAATCATGAACATGTCTTGAACTCATTTGAGCTTTCTATCAAACACTAGGTGTTTTTTTAGATTAAATAACCCTTCTTTAGTGAAAGATTACCCCAACCTATTTTACTTAACTAGATTATGGTAGATTGGGTAAATGCATGCAAGGTTTCCTAACCCCGACTTTATCAACTATCATACCCATGTTTCATTTTACAAAATATGGAATATAGGGTTAATGGGGTGGGAGCTTACCTCTTAGAGTGAAAATATTTGTGTTCTGCTTGGTAAGTTCCAAGCTTGAGTGATGAAGGAAGACCAATTTGATGAAGTTAGGACTTTCTCTCTCTAGAACCCACTCTTTCCTCTCTCTAATATCTCCGAAAAATGGTTAAAATGAAGGGGAGGGGTGTTTTAATGAACTGGGGTCGGATTTTAAAAATTACAAAGATAGGGCCTGACACAAGAATGCGGTCAGGAATGCGATCTCATTCCTGACATGCGGTTCACAGATCTGACCACACAATGGCCCTCAAGATGGGCCAAAAATCCAGAACACACTGCCCAGGTATGCGACCAATTGTGCGGTCCGCATACATATTATGTGATCACATACTGAACCGCATAGTTGACTTCAAATGGGGCAGTATTCTGCCAAGGTATGTGGGTATTATGCAGTCCACATATACGCTGTGCGATCGCATAGTGCGTCGTATAACACCTACTTTCTGAAAAATTATATTCTTTATGTGTCGGGGTACATTTTACTCAATTCGGGTCTGTTTCAGAGATTCCCACAATGAAATAACTCGGGGATTTGTTCGGCATTATTTTTTAAACAAGAAAATTTTACGGGTCCTTACAGTAAATTCTATCCATTTGATATCCCATTTATGTTTTGAATTGCAATTTATGAGTGTGGGATTCTCTCTTAAGTGTGAGGGCTGAGATTTGAGTTGTGAATTTAATCTAATTTTGGGAGGAATGAAAGAGGGAATTTAATGGTGATAGAGAGGCAAATATTGAAGCTTTAGTGTCATGACTTGATCTCTACTTTGAGTTACATAGTGTTTGAGCACTTGAATTTTTTTGGTATTTCATATTCTTTGGATTAATTGTTGGTACCAATCGAAGTCATGTGCTTATGCTTACGGTAGACCTTTTTTGCTTGGCATGATATTGATGCACTATCGAGTTAAATACTTGGAAGGACATTTTGTCACTTTCATTGCTTGAGGACAAGCAATAGTTTAAGTTTGGGGTTTTGATAAGTTCGTATTTTACCAACTTATCTTGTCTTTAAGCTTAGAGTTTTGTTGTGTTTGAGTGATAAAACATGTGTTTAATGTCGTTTACTTCTATTTTATAGGGGCTATATGATTTTGAAGTGATCATGAAGAAACCAAGTGAAAACGAGTCAAAAGGAATTTGAAAAGAAGAAAATCTGGAAAATAGCCTCAGATGTCGCAATTGCGACATAAATATGGAAAAGTGATGATAGCAGCAATCGCAATTGTGATTATTAAATAGAAAATGCGAAGTCAATCCAGTCAAGTAGTGTTTGCAAATGCGAGTAAAGGATCGCAAATGCGAAGTCAAACCAGATTGTCTGTCACGACCCCAAATCCACTAGTCGTGATGGCACCTAATCTAACCCTCTAGTTAAGCCAACTAATAGTTATCCAATTTCAATAATATTAACAAGATGATTAAACGGAAGTAATTTACTAAATCATATACATTTCCCAATGACTAGTAGTACAAATCATGAGCTTCTACGAATAGAGTTTACAAAGCGAAAATGAAATAAATACATAGTCTGTTTGAAAGGTACATAAACAGAACTTTATAGACCTAAAGCTACCACGAAGAAGGGGCAACTTCAACCGGAACACAGGTACATCTTCATCCAGCTCCCATCGAACACAACAACCTTAGCAAACAACATCTGCATGCAATGTGCAGAACTGTAGTATCAGTACAACCGACCACACGTACTGAGTAAGTAACAAACCTAATCTTAGGTTGAAAGTAGTGACGAGCTAACACTAGGTCGGGTCCAATTTAAATATCTCACTAATAGTTCATAACAACATAATACAAGTACAAAAAAGGTATCTCTATGAAGTACAAATACTCAGCTCGTTCATAGTTCCAGAAAATGGTCATACTTTTTCAAGTATCTTAGTGAAAAATCCCAAAATCTCTTACCAAAAATGTCTAAAAATACGAGTAAGATTGAAAACTGTAATTTTCCAAATATCCTTTCCATAATAAATAAAAATATTTCATTTTCTTTCCAAATAACAAGTATAAAATACCTCTCTATTCCCACATATCAATATGTATAATATTTCATGAATGACGTGATACCGTATAACATGAAGAAAAATACATCTTTATGCTTGTATGTTATGTGTGCATGCAAATGCCATGCATCTGGGAGATGAATCATGTTCTCACACTCTCAGGGTACTCAATCTCATTGTTTCACTTTTTTGCTCATCATGCTCAACCAGTCAGTACTGTATATGGACCAAACGGCCCAAGGAAGATCCATCTCGGAGTATATACGTCACTGACCATCAGTCACTTAGTATCGAGGAAAAGCCAATCCGGCCCAATGGAGAAGATCCATCTCCAGGTATGTAAATGCTTTGGACAAGATCCATATCTAGGGAAGATCCATCCCTCGATATAATCAACCGCGCTCACTTGGGGTGTGTACAGACTCTTGAGGGGATCCTACAGACCATGCGCTATCATAAGCCAAATCCATGCATAAATCAATATAACATGTTGCGGCATGCAGCCCGTTACGATAACTGGTAATCAGGCTCTCAGCCTCACTCAGTCATCAACCTCTCCCGTTTTACTCACGGGCTCACAATGTCATGAAACTAGCCTGATAACAATGATATGATGTATCAATAAACAATAGCTGAGAGTGAGATATGATATGAATGCATGAATATGACTAAGTACAAAATATTAATAAAATCAGTGAGATGATAGAAAGAAACTACCACTATGGGTCCTAACAATATCAGCATAAAATCCTAAACATGATATTTAGCATGATTGACAGCTTAGTTACTTTATCACATGGTGAAAACACAGATATAAACAAAATAGGGCCACTATACAGTGCCATGGAACAACAGAGTCCCAGTTTACAGGGTGCACACCCACACGGCCGTCACCTCAATACTAATCACATAACACGTAATATGGGGTTTCATACTCTCAGCACTAATTTTAGAAGAGATACTTACATCAAACAAGCCAATACCAATGTCGAGCAGGCCAAGCGATGCTCCAAAGATTCCATCGCGTGCGTAGCAACCTCCGAACAGCTCAAAACTAACCAAAAACAACTCAAATACATCAAACAATGCTAAAGGAACCAATCTCAATCGTAAAAGGTCAAATCTTTAATCAAAAGTTCAAAATCGGCCAAAATGCCAAACCCGAGCCCGCACCTTGGAACCCGACAAAACTCATAAAATCCGTCAACCCATTCAATTACGAGTCCAGCCGTACTAGTTTCACCCAAATCCGACTCCGAATCGATGTTCAAAACTCAAAAAATTTTATTATGAAACTTTAGGCCAAACTCCTAATTTCCTCTTTAAAAATTCATCAACCAAAGCTAAATCCGAAGATAGATTCATGAAATATAACAAAAACCGAATAGAGAACACTTACCCCAATTCATATTGTGAAAATCGCCTAAAAAATTGTCCAATTCTGAGCTTCCCAACTAAAAATATGTTAAATGAACAAAACCCTCATTTTAACATTGTTCTGCCTCGTTTCTTGTTCCACAAAATCTCAAAACCCACTTTTGATGCCTCCAGTTGATTCCTTGTGAAATTATAGTCAAGTCAGGCTCTTGAATCACTCAATTTGACCTTATATTGAAGGAGTATGTTGGTTTCAATATTTGGAAATAGTGCATATTTTTAATATGAAATTAGTGGCAATTTCATAATTAATCTGAAAAAAACTGGCAACCCAATTCTTAGTAAAATGACCATAAACTCCTCATACGATATCCAAATTCGACGATTCTTTTTGCTATGGCTCCATAATTACGATATGGATCTAATTCTTCAATATGAACAGAAATTGGAGCTCATTTTTTTAATGTAGTATCATTTATGCTTGAATAAACGACGTCGAAACATAAAAAGACGAGCGCAACATAACCCAAACCTATCTGAAACTCACCCTAGCCCCTCGGGACCCGGTCCGAACATACCAACAAGTTACATAAATAACACGAACCTACGCGAGGCCTCAAATCACGCATAACAACATCGAAATGATGAATCGCACCCCAAATCAAACTTAATGAACTTTTCTACACCTTCAAATTCGAATTTTTTCCAATTAGTGCCGAATCTTTCTAGAAAAATCCAATTACAAATCCGGGCATACGCCCATGCTCCCTAGTTCAAAATTATCATCCGGACCTAACGGAACCATCAAAACTCCAATCCGAGGTCAAACGCTAAAAAGTCCAACTTGGTCAACTCTTCCAACTTAAAGCTTTCAAATCGATTATTTACAACCTGAAAACCCAAAACCGACGATTCACAAAATTCATAATACATCATACGGATCTACTCATGTCCATAAAATACCGAGCGAAGTGAAATTACTCAAATCGACCGATCGTGTCGTTACATAGTCAACCTTCACAAATGCAAAGTTAAACTTGATAGTCAACCTTCGCAAATGTGAAGTCTTTATCGCAAATGCGAAAGTCAACAGTCAAGTCATAGTTCGCAAATGCGAACACAAATTTGCAAATGTGAAGATCGTGCTTCAGCTCTGGGTACATCTGTAATTTCACATTTTTTGGCCCCAAATCATTTAATACACGACCTACCTCATTTGTAAAATATCTGTTGGCATATTGTTGGTTGATTTCCCAATGCACACGCAAGTGTACGTGGTCGACAAGTAATATAGGATTTTAAGTCCAGATATCGTACCCACAGGGACTTGTGATTAACTATCAACTAAACTAAACTTAAACAAATATTTTACTAAAATCAATCTAGATTAGTAATTAAAAGATTAAAGAGACAACTAACTTATAGACTAATTCAATGTAATTTGATATTCTAGAGTTAAGGGTTGTTAAACAATCACGTTGAGTTT
>ML329424.1:16056-27188 GCA_005239505.1 Nicotiana paniculata | reverse complement strand
GGAGGCATGATGCTCAACAATATCGAGGCATACGAGCGGGGTAGAAGATATCCAAATCTGTCGGCCAAACCTGCAATACGCTGGCAGGGTATCTAACACATCATCGTTGTACGACGTCCAGATGAACTATCAAAAGAAGAACACAAACCGTTAGTAGGCACATAACTACGTTAATCTATACCGCGTAAATTTATTTAGATATTCACCTGTGCGTCGTCCAGCAGATCCAAAACATCCTTGCAGAGGGGGAGATTATGATGGGCATCATAATCTCGTGCAAGAGCACGACGCACACCCCGCCTCCAGGCTAGTGGATGCTCCGGAATCTCTACATTAGCCGGTAGTNGCGAATAACCCACCTAGTATAACGAGCAATAACAGCCTCGTATATCGTACCACATCTACCTCCTCTGACTCGTCAGTGATAGTATGGTAGATCTCCTCCAGGTGCGCAATAATGGAGGTCAACTGCAGACGGCTGGACTCAGACCCGACCGTCTGGTCCACAGGCCTGAAACCAGTGAGCCTCTCCAGATAATCCCAATAGGACTGCCGCTGATAATATCTCATGTTAGACGACATCAAAACTGGCAAGCCATCAGCTGGCAGGCCATATAGAATCTCGGCGTCCTGAAGGGTGCTGGTGGCCTCGCCGATGGGAAAGTGGAAAGTGTGCGTCTCCGGTTGCCATCGCTCAATCAACACTATGATCAAAGCCCAGTCGAGCTGTATCCGGGCAATCCTAATAATCCGGTAAAATCCTAGATCCTCCAGGTAATGGACCATGCGGAGATGTAGAGCTCTATCATTCAAAAACTCCCACATTTACTCCACTCTCTTGGCCCGGAAAGTCTGCGTAAGCAACTGTTCGTCCCATATATACTCAGATCTATGCTCGGGCTGTAGGGCTAATAGATCCAACGTCCGAGGGCGGGGATGCATCATCGGGTCCATGTCGTCCACTGTAAATTAAAACAACATTATTTGTATTTTATCTGTATATTTAATATTAATTTTTTGAGCTACACAATTTTTAAAGTTATACAAAATTTAAACCTATGGGTTCCAGGCTCGTTATTTGAATCCCAGTAGCACCAAACTATCAATAATATATTTATATATTTGGGTTTCGGGCTCGATATTTTGAGGCCTAGTCACACCAAATTAACATTAGTAATTGTGTGTCAAATTTAATATTTTTATAATTTTATGTCTTTGTTTTATAATTTTAATTCATGTTTTATAAATAATTTATTGTACAAATTATATATATATATATATATATATATATTTGGGTTCCGGACTCGATATTTTGAGGCCCGGTAGCACCAAATTAACATTAGTAATTATGTGTCAAATTCAATATTTTTATAATTTTATGTATTTGTTTATATATATATATACACATATATGGGTTCCGGTCTCGATATTTTAAGGCCCAGTGACACCAAATTAACATTAGTAATTATGTGTCAAATTCAATATTTTTATGTGATTGTTTTTTAATTTTAATTCATGTTTTATAAATAATTTATTGTACAATTTTATATATATATGGGTTCCGGGCTCGATATTTTGAGGCCCGGTTGCACCAAATAAACATTAATAATTACTTATGGGTCAAAATTAATGTTTTTATCATTTTGTGTATTGTACAATTATTAACTTAATTGTACAAAGTTTGCATTTTCAACTACCAGTATAAGATACTAAAACTAAAGTATTTCTACGCTACAATACTACACATTACTACGCTACAAGGCTCTACATTTTACTACGCTACAAGGGTCTACATTTTACTACGCTAAAAAAAGTCTAGATTTTACTACGCTAAAAAATAATCTAAACTAAACATGAACAACAAATAAATTTAATTACTAACAAAACACAAAACGACATGAAACACATATATATAAACAATTATTAAGTCCGGATAAATTTAACATACTACTTTCGCAAAAAAATAACAAAAATCGAACCGGATAAATTTAACATACTAGTTTCGCAAAAAAATAACAAAAAACGAAATAGAACACATACGAATAAAAAAATATGCATTATTATTAAATTTTCAACATAAAATTAAATGAAATACCTCGAATAAATTGAAATTTTGACTCCGAAAATATGTATCAACAACAATACGATACTCTACTCGAAAGTGGGACCAAAACTCTTTAACTTTTATGTGAAAGTGGGGCAGTTCCAGGGGGGGGGGGAGAACCAAATGAAGAAGAAGATTAAAAAATGGGGGAAAGAGGATGGAGATCCTCTTAAACACGACGACACAGTACCCAAAAAAAATAGGTATAATGCCGGGCACTATAACGTTATACCCACTGTCAGAAAAAATATTTGTTGTGGCGCTATACACTAACGGCACAGCTACCGTTAGTGTATAGCGCCACATAGTGTGACGTTATATATAATCCAATACTCTTTTTTTTTTTTTAACTTATTTTCGTTCTATTGTCAAATTTGACCATAATTGGGTGCCGTGCCCCACACTCGAGGCCTAGTTGTCTGATCGTTACCTGTTAAAATACGATGCGGAAAGGCATGTTCCATAAGTCTTTCCGCAGCCACTGAGCGATGTAGGTATAAGCTACTTCTGAGCATTGATGGCACATGTTCCCAACCTGAATGCCCCACTTTTTTTAGCATCTTGAGAAAATTTGAATGCTTAAATCGAACTGAACTCCACCTAAGGTTAATCCTTGGTATATCTTGTCATGGGGTACAACATAGTGGCTTTAACCACAGCTACACAAGGACAACCAGCATCATTATTTTTTTTTAAAGACACTGTTTGGACTACTCCACCGACTACTTGCACCATAGATACCGTGCACCTTTAAAAAAATATTGCATGTGCTACTGAAGCAATTACTGTAAAGGCAGAAACAAAGTAGGAAACTGATAGAGGATTTGCTTTCGGGAGCGAAACAACAAAACACAGATCACCAGAAAGACTTAGTCAATGGAGATGGAAAGCATAACCATGGTGTCTCAGTATTAGCCTGGCCAATGCATCCTGACTACTCATAATTCTAACCTCACTGATAATAGATGTTTTTGAAATGGAAGAACTAAATACCTTTACATATAGATCACTTTCAAAAATAGCATTTATCAACCTTAAGCCTTTCCAACATTGAGGAAAAAGATGATAAGATCATAGGACTTGCTATAAGCAAAGGAGACAAAGTCCACCTTCATTAGTCAAACATGTGTCGTCTGAATTACAAGAATTGCATTCGTTATTCGAATGGATCATGGAAGGATAGGAAGCCCAACTTTGTTGAATGAGAAAAAGCTCACACGCCCATGCTCAACCAGACAAAATTTCAAAGGAATACCATGAGAATGTCCCTCAAGATATTCTATCTCCTCTTTGGAAGGTGGATACTCACTGCACAAAGAAAAATACATCACACAAAATATAGCTACTGCGACAGTTAATGTGGATCAACAAAGTCAAACAAAAAAAGGAAATTAGATAGGCCAAGAGTGAGGGATACAGAGGAAAATATTAAAACAACTACATTTTCCAGATTTCCATCCAATCCACTGATCCATCTTACTCTTAAACATTCAGCAATGCTTAACCCATAGAATTGCAAGACTAGTTTTTCAAGCCCCTATGGCCTATGCTCAGCTAAATAATACTGGGAGGCAAAGATTCAGCAAATTTTAATAGGCACTAGGCACCATTAAATAGTGAACCGCATTAACAAGGTACAATACCTAGCAAGACAAAGTACAAAGCAGGGATCATCAGGAGCAGACTTTCTGAATTTGCTATTAGGAGGGTAAACGTCAAAAGCGGGTCTCAATCCACCAATTTGCATATTAGTGAACATTTCACTGATGAGAACATTGTTTCTTGATTCTTCATCTTCACTTTGAGCAGTCTCTGGTGGGTCTTGGCTAATAACACAGTTTACTTTTGACCTTCTCACTGACCAAAGAATACCATGACGGCCGACTATATAACCAAGGGATTTCAAGTGCTTATATGCTTCAAAATATTCCAAGGAACATACACTTTTTCCTTCTGCAACCTTGTTGTATATGTGTTCCAAAGAAAGGGGTGTGTCATCATTGCTGAAGAGATGTAGAGCCCCAATTTCGGCAAGATATCTACATGACAAAACCAGTATCATTCTTTAAAAACTGAAAATTGCAGAAGATAATTCTGAAATGAAACATAAATTTTTCATAATCAATTTATAATACAACTATAATTGTAAAACGACAAAACTCACCTTTAGTAGAATACTCTGTAATCTGTCTTTTTATGTACTTTATCAATTCGCTTTTACTTTCTTTCTTCATCAAGACTACTATTTCTATAATGTTGAAGCAGAAGACAAATGTGCAACTAAAGTATACAAGCATAACTTAGAGGGGTAATGGAACTAACACTTAAAAGGGGTCGTTTAGTAATGCATGGGTTAGTAATGCAAATATTAATTATGCAGATTTTATTTCTTATCTACTGTTTGGTGTGGTGTGTTAAAATTATAATGCATTGCATAATTTTTAAGAAAAATAGATGTTTACAAAAATGCTCTCCATATTCTCTAGCTTTTATGGATTTTAAGGACAATTTTGTCTTTAACCATGCTTATGCATGCATTAATAGCTTTGGTATTACTAATGCAATGGTTTTGTATGCATTACTAGTATGATGTATAACTAATGCAAGAATTAGTTATACACAGATTAAAAAATATATACCAAACAAGGTATTAGTAATGCATAGAGCTAATGCTTGCATTAGTTTTTCTAATACCTCCTACCAAACGACCCCAAAGAGTATGAGAAATCTCTATACCAAAATTAGCCTCCTGATCCAATGATGAGGAAATATAACAGAAAAAGTATGCCAACCGAACTATACAATTTTCAAATTTTCCAGCCTATAAAAACAAGAGAAATAATACCTTTTTCAAGGTTCATTAAGATACTAAAGAACAGTAATTTCTTGCTTTTTGATCTCGGCCAAACAGATCTGATATTTGAATTCTGACTATATACGCTCAAAAAACACTGTATTTGTCTCCGGTCCTTAACTTCTCATGGTCTATTCTCAATTATGCATGTACTCAAAGTCAATAGCTTTTTACTGGAGACAACAAAAAAAGAAATTTCATCACCTACAAAATCTCTTCAATGAAGCAATATATCTTGCCGTTACGAACTATCCCAGTAGTTGTCCACAATCCACCCTTCCTCTCCACGACCTCAGCCATTCCTAACTGGTCAAGCCACCGTGATTTTGAAATATCTTTCCTGTAGAAAAAGATGCACATTCACATTCCTTATTCAAATTTATTTCATTATGAAGATAAAACTTCCAAACATAAGAGCATGCTTCTATATCATGAGATGAAACCTGAACTGCAACTTGGGTATATCAATGGATGCATATGCACAGCAATGTTCATCATCAAGAAGATCCTCTCCATAGCCTTCAAAATCACTTGTTCCTTCTGAAAAACTTGCCCACTTAGCAGTTTCCATATCTGGAATTAATTGCAAATACCTATAGCACAAGTAACAGTCGTCCTAGCAATTGATTATTTGAAGACTAATTTTTATTTAATACATTATTACTATGTAAATAAATCCAGTAATCTCATCAAAATAGCAAGTAAATGTTATACTATGTGGTATAGTATAGTTGATGATTCTCTATATTCTCTAACCAATTAAAAGTTATTTACTTTAACAAGAGATTACGGAATTCGAAATGAAGTAACATATTTAAACATCTTTTAAGGAAAATAAAAAATGTAACACAAATAATAAACTTTAATTAACCATAAAGAGAATGAGAGCTTATAAATAACAGAGTTTAAATATTAAACTAACAATTTCAATATGAAATAATGAAACAATTCCAATAAACTTATCACACCCACAAAACCCTGAGATATTTTGACTTTTTGGTTGATGAAATTATCAAAAAAAAAAAAAAAAAAAAAACCGAACTTGTTTGCCTCTGAGATGTTTTTGGGATCTCACTTCTCTATGTTGTTGCTGTTATTCATTAACAATTTCAATTTTGAAACATAATAAAAATATTTAAAAAAACCAAACGAACAATAAAGAAAAAGAAAAATTAAAAATTAGAAGAAAGCTATAACGTTTAATTCACGGTTCTAATGTTGGGTATTTGCAGCTACCCTGCCTAGTTTTCTATCAGTATATTGGGAATGTTGGGAGCCTTTTCTTAATCCCTTTGTAATTCCCTCATGCTGTTCATTCAGCTCTATAAGAGAGAGAGAGAGAGAAGTGACCTTTTTGTGGCGAAGGACGGCGGAGACGAGCACTGAACGGAAGGAGAGTGAGAGACGAATTGATTTCTTACAAATTGTTGTATTCTGGTTCTACCTTCTAAGAAAGGACAAGTGTTCAGATACCCTATTTTAATGTCTATCCAGTTTATTATAAGTACTAGTGCACAACTTAAACAGCCTACATAGTTTCATTATTCTCAATGTAACATTTGGACTTTCTCTTGCGAGAGGTCTCATTAATTTTTCAAATTCTTTATCATGATTTTTTATAAGTACTAAAGAGAAATATAAAAAATACTACTATTGTAAATAAAATTACAGTAACAATATCCGTAAGAACCCAAAAGCAAAGGGCAGAAAGTCCTTTATAGTGAGGAGCATACCAATTTACATTTGATAACCTAAGTGAACTTCATAAACTATATCTCAAGAAGGCTGCCCAAGATTAAGTACATGCTTTAAGTTTTGTGTAGCTTAATTTTAAGCTTGGTATAGCTTAAAGAGAATGAATGAAAAATGATGGGAAAAGAAATGGAGGGAAGTGAAATTTTAAATTAGTGCACTTTGTCCCTCATTGGAAGAAGGAAAGAAAATTTATGTGTATATATAGAGAAACCCTTCTTCTAGCTCTTAAAGAGTTGAGAAGAAGACAAGCCTCGCGCCGTCGTCGTCGTCGCTCGGTTCGGCGTCGGCTTCAGATTTATTTAATTAATTTAATTAATTAATGAAAAAGTTTCAAATTCGGATAACCCGCGACCCGGTCCGATCCGACTCGTTTTCTTTCCCGGATTATTTTAAATCCATGTTTAAATTTCCCGCAATGTTCATACCTGTTCTGAAAGGATTCACACCTGTTCCAACAGCTATGGCTGTTCTGAAAGGTTGCAATACCTTTTAAGAAACAGTACGAAATTGGCTATAAATATACCTTGAATCCCAGAATTTTTACTTACTAAATTTTCTGATCTTCTTCTTCTTCTTCTGCACAAAATATTCCAGTGTGTTTTACAGCCTTCAAGTGGTTTGCTGTTCACCGACGTTTTTTTGGTACCAACACTCCGATGAGTAAAATCGTTCTATCCTGGGAGGATATATTCCAACACCTCAAGTACTTGAGGGGAATTTTCCTTAAGAACACACTGTGTATTCAATGAGCTCGATTTATTCTCATATTATTTTTTATAGAAAAAACAACTAAGGACGCATGGTGGTCGCGTTAGTCAGGTTTCTCACTGTCCCCGATATATATTCCACTAGCGCGGTTGCGCTAATCCCGCGCTAGTGAGGTTTCTTACTGTTTCTGTATTTTTCAGAAATTATTATTATTTTATTTTACAGCAATACAGATTACTAACAATCTTAAGAAAATTATATTTTTATTTTCTGTATTCTGTTTGTGGAGATTAAAACCTGTGTTTTCTACTCCTTTTGAATTTTATTATTTAGATTTAAAGATATAAAAAACTTCATCAGAGTTTTGAAATTCAGAAAACGATTTGAAGAACATAAAAACTTCATCGTTTTCTGTGAAACAGTATATATAAAAACTTCGGTTTTTATTTATTATACATACTGTTTATTGTTGATTACAATATTGTTTACTGTTCTAGTTTTGCCATTGATTGAACTCTTCTGTTGTTGACAACGATAAATGGAAATTGATAACGAAAATTCTTCTACTACTGTTGCGGCAATGACGATAGCCTCGTCAAGCCGGACGGCTGTTCCACCAGCAGAAAAACCGGGGAAATTTTCTGGAGCCAACTTCAAAGGATGGCAACAAAGGGTGTTCTTCTGGCTTACCACACTTGGTATGCAGAAATTCACTAGTGAAGAGCCTCCAGTACCTGTTGCGGACATGCCGGATAATGAAAAGTTCATGATTAGTGAGGCGTGGAAGCAGGAATATTTTCTTTGCAAAGGCTATATTTTAAGTGCTTTAGAGGATGACTTATACAATGTGTACAGTGAGATAAATACTTCGAAAGAATTATGGGACGCACTTGAGAAGAAGTACAAGACAGAAGATGCATGCTTGAAGAAGTTTGTGGTTGCCAAGTTTCTCGACTATAAAATGATAGACAACAAAACTGTGGGAACCCAAGTTCAGGAACTTCAACTTATTTTTCATGACCTTATTGCTGAAGGTATGGTCGTGAATGAAGCATTTCAAGTGGCTGAAATGATTGAAAAGTTGTCTCTTTCGTGGAGAGATTTCAAGAACTATCTCAAGCACAAGCGCAAAGAAATGAAGCTGGAAGATCTTGTGATTTGTCTCAAGATTGAGGAAGACAACAAAACAGCCGAGAAGAAGTCTCATGGAAATAACGATCATGGGAGCTAATATCATTGAAGAAACTGCTCCAAAAAGTAAGACGAGGAAGAGATCTTCTGGACAGACTAAGGAGCAGAACAAAAAGAAATTCAAGGGCAACTGCACAATTGTGGAAGAGTTGGTCACAAAGCGCCTGATTGTCGCTTCCCGAGAAAGGATAAGAAGAAGGGACAGGCCAACATAGTAGAGAAGAATGATGACATTGTTGATCTTTGTGCAATGCTTTCGGAATGCAACTTAGTTGGGAATCCGAAGGAGTGGTGGATTGACTCTGGAGCCACTCGACATGTTTGTGCTGTCAAAGAAGCATTTTCTACTTACTCTACTGTTGGTCCCGAAGAAGAGATTTCCATGGGAAATAATTCAACAACCAAGATTGAAGGTTATGAGAAGATTTTCCTAAAGATGACTTCCGGCAAGGTGTTAACGCTCAACAACGTTCTTCATGTTCCTACTATTAGGAAGAATTTAGTTTCTACTTCTTTACTAGTGAAGAATGGATTCAAATGTGTATTTGTTTATGATAAAGTTGTTGTAAGCAAGAACGAAATGTACGTTGGAAAAGGCTACCTCACGAAGGGCCTTTTCAAACTCAATGTAATGGTTGTTGATACTATGAATAAAATTTCAGCTTCTTCTTATTTGTTGGAGTCAAATGATTTATGGCATAGTCGTTTAGGACATGTCAATTATAAAACCTTGCGGAAGTTAATTAATTTAGAAGTATTGCCTAAATTCGAGTGTAATAAATCGAAATGTCAAATATGTGTTGAATCTAAGTTTGTAAAACATCCGTATAAGTCTGTTGAAAGGAATTCAAATCCTTTAGACTTAGTTCATACTGACATTTGCGATATGAAGTCGACACCATCTAGAGGTTGGAAAAAGCATTTTATTACTTTTATTGACGATTGCACTCGATATTGTTATGTTTATTTGTTTAATAGTAAGGATGAAGCAATTGAAGCATTTAAGCAATACAAGAATGAGGTAGAGAATCAATTGAATAAAAAGATCAAAATGATTAGAAGTGATATAGGTAGAGAATATGAATCTCCGTTTGCAGAAATATGTTCGGAATATGCAATTATCCATCAAACTATTGCAACTTACACACCTCAATCCAACGGAATTGCGAAAGGAAAAATAGGACATTAAAGGAAATGATGAATTCTTTATTAATAAGTTCCGAATTACCGCAGAGTTTGTGGGGGAAGCTACCCTTACAGCTAACCGAATACTCAATAGAGTACCCCCACAGCAAAACACAATCTATTCCATATGAAAAATGGAAAGGTAGAAAACCCAACTTGAAATATTTCAAAGTGTGGGGGGTGTCCAACAAAGGTACAAGTTCCTTTACCTAAAAGGGTTAAAATCGGACAAAAAATAGTAGATTGCGTTTTCATTGGATATGCTACAAACAATAAAGAATGTCGATTTTTGGTTCATAAATCCGATAATCCCGAGATTCATGTTAATACGGTAATGGAAACAGATAGTGCTGAATTCTTTGAAAGTATTTATCCGTATAAAACTGAATGCGAGTCGTTAAGTAAAAGACCTAAACGACCTCGGGAAGAACCAAAGGAAAATACTCCAAGTGTAGAAGATCCAAGGCATAGCAAACGTCAAAGAACATCTAGTTCCTTTGGACCAAATTTTGTGACATTCTTGCTTGAAAATGATCCTCAAACTTTTAAAGCAGTTATGTCGTCTTCTGAGTCAGAATTTTGGAAAGAGGTAGTCAATAGTGAGATTCAATCAATTTTGGATAACCATACATGGGAATTGGTTGATCTTCCTCCTGGAAATAAGCCTTTAGGATCGAAATGGGTCTTTAAACGGAAAATGAAAGCTGATGGCACTATTGACAAATATAAGGCAAGACTTTTTGTCAAAGGTTATAGACAAAAAGAAGGCCTTGATTACTTTGACACTTACTCTCCAGTAACGCGGATAACATCTATTAGGATGTTAGTGGCATTAGCGGCAGTGTATGGTCTTGAAATCCATCAAATGGATGTTAAAACAACTTTCTTAAATGGAGAATTGGAGGAAGAGATTTACATGGAACAACCGAGGGTTTTGTGGTTCCTGGTAAAGAAAAGAAAGTGTGCAAACTTGTTAAGTCGCTTTATGGACTTAAACAAGCACCCAAACAATGGCATGCCAAATTTGACCAAACAATGTTGGCAAGTGGTTTTAGAATCAACGAGTGCGACAAATGTGTTTACATTAAAAACACTTCAGGTCATGAAGTCATTGCTTGTTTATTGTTGATGACATGTTGATAATGAGCAAAAATATGGCAGATATGAATGCTACAAAACACATATTGGCTAGCAAATTCGACATGAAAGACATAGGAGTTTCTGATTTGATCTTAGGAATCAGAATTCACAAAACTCCACAAGGTCTAGCATTATCACAGTCTCACTACATTGAAAAAGTACTTGACAAGTTCAAGTATTTGGATTTCAAAATTG
>ML329424.1:2604-16027 GCA_005239505.1 Nicotiana paniculata | reverse complement strand
CTGATGTGATCTTAGGAATCAGAATTCACAAAACTCCACAAGGTCTAGCATTATCACAGTCTCACTACATTGAAAAAGTACTTGACAAGTTCAAGTATTTGGATTTCAAAATTGCCAAGACTCCAATTGACATGAGTTATGCATTTCAAAAGAATAAAGGTGAAAGTGACTCACAACTGGACTATGCTAGAGTATTGGGAAGTTTGATGTATATCATGAATTGTACACGACCAGATATAGCATGTGCTATTAACAAACTGAGTCGATTTACAAGTAATTCCAATCACATACATTGGATGGCAATGAAACGAGTTTTGAGGTATTTGAAACATACCCAAAACTATGCTTTGCATTATAACAAATATCACTCCGTAATCGAGGGATATAGTGATGCAAATAGGATCACCGGATCATCTGAAGTTAAATCCACGAGTGGATATGTTTTCACAATTGGGGGTGGAGCAGTGTCTTGGAAATCATCCAAACAAACGTGCATCGCCCGTTCTACAATGGAATCTGAATTCATAGCTTTAGATAAGGCTGGTGAAGAAGCTGAATGGCTCCGAAATTTCTTGGAAGATATTCCATTTTGGCCCAAACCTTTGACACCTATTTGTATACATTGTGATAGTCAAGCGGCAATAGGTAGGGTAGGGAGTGTTATGTATAACGAAAAATCTCGTCATATACGACAGAGACATAATACCGTTAGACAACTGCTCTCTAGTGGTGTTATCACAATTGACTACGTAAAGTCAAGAGATAACGTGTCAGATCCACTTACAAAAGGCCTATCTAGAGAGGCAGTTGAAAGATCATCAAAGGGAATGGGGTTAAGGCCTAGGACATGTCATCATGGCGGTAACTCTACCTAGCAGACTGGAGATCCCAAGAGCTAGGTTCAAAGAGATCAAAAAAAGATATGAATGACGGTTCAACATTATCAAATAACTCAACCCATTCTCGTGATGAAGACAACGTTTAGAAATAAAGGTAAAGCATTAAGGATTTTTGATGAGTCAATAAATCTTAAAGCTTTTTAATGATTTACTAAGTCTGGCAGGATATGACCAGATAGTGTGTCTTTAGGATTACACATTTAGGAGTTACCTATGTGAGTGTAAAGTGTAAGCCGCTTCAAGGGGAATGAAAGTAAAGGCCCATTCTGTAAGCACTCATGAAACCAGGCGGTGTTCATGGATGAAACGAACACAACCGTGAGAACCATAGATGGTTAAGGATTGATTGTGTGACTTATGTTGGGTAGGTATACAACAAAGCTTGCCATTTCAAAGATATCAAATCTACCGATTGACCGAGTATATCCGATATAAGTTCACTACGAAAAGTTCAAAGGGGAAACCTACTTATCCAGATGCAATTAGTTCTTGCATGTAAAACACACACACGTCCGTGCATTCCTTATTTTATAGCCATTCCCCATTCATGTAGGGGATTGTTGGTCTTTAAGCTTAGTGTAGCTTAATTTTAAGCTTAGTTTAGCTTAATTTTAAGCTTGGTGTAGCTTAAAGAGAGTGAATGGAAAATGGTGGGAAAAGAAATGGAGGGAAGTGAAAATTTGAATTAGTGCACTTTGTCCCTTATTGGAAGAAGGAAAGAAAATCTATGTGTATATATAGAGAAGCTCTTCTTCTAGCTCTTAAAGAGTTGAGAAGAAGGCAAGCCTCGCACCGTCGTCGCTCACTCGCTCGGTTCGGCTTCGGATTCAAATTTGGATTTGGTCAAAGATTGATTGATTGATTAATCTTTTTGGACAAAATTCTTTTCAAATTATTTAATTAATTAATGGAAAAGTTACAAATATGGAATGACCCGCGACCCGGTCCGGTCCGACCCGTTTTCTTTTCCGGATTATTTTAAATCCGTTTTTAAATTTTCCGCAATGTTCATACATGTTCAAAACAGCTATGGCTGTTCTGAAAGGATTCACACCTGTTCCAACAACTATGGCTGTTCTGAAAGGATCCACACCTGTTCCAACAGCTATGGCTGTTCTGAAAGGATTCACACCTGTTCCAACAACTATGGCTGTTCTGAAAGGATCCACACCTGTTCCAACAGCTATGGCTGTTCTGAAAGGTTGCAATACCTTTTCAGAAACAGTACAAAATTGGCTATAAATATACCTTGAATCCCAGAATTTTTACTTACTAAATTTTCTGATCATCTTCTTCTTCTTTTGCACAAAATATTCCAGTGTGTTTTACAGCCTTCGAGTGGTTCGCTGTTCACCGGCATTTTTTGGTACCAATACTCCGGTGAGTTAAATTGTTCTATCTTGGGAGGATATATTCCAACACCTCGGGTACTTGAGGGGAATAATTTCCTTAAGGACACACTGTGTATTCAAAGGGCTCGATTTATTATTATATTATTTTTTATAGAAAAAACAACTAAGGGCGCCTGGATTAGCGCGCCCGCGCTCAGCACGCGCTAGTGGTCGAGCTAGTCAGGTTTCTCGCAATCCCTGGTATATTCCACTAGCGCGGCTGTGCTAATCCCGCGCTAGTGAGGTTTCTTACTGTTTTTGTATTTTTCAGAAATTATTATTGTTTTATTTTACATCAATACAGATCACTAACACATGCTACTTTTATTAAAATTTCCAGATGTAAGGCATTTTTCCTCAGAAAAAACATGTAATTATATCTCGTAAAGAACTTGTAGTATAGAGAGCATATACTAACAGGAAAACTCTATCAAGATGAGAAGACTATCCATGAGTATGTTGGTCAACATTCTCAAAGACTTTTTTTTTCTTCTAAATTAAGCTACAATCAGAGGACTCTTAGTTAGGTCTCTTAACTGTGATGGTGTTTTTTCAAGCCATAATAATACAGCAGGGATATGAGGAGCCCTTCGAAATTTCAAAGGAGAATGGATCGTGGGATATCGTAAGACAATTCACGCAGTATCATCCACCCATGAAGAACTAATGGCCCCACTTGAAGGATTAAGATTGCCATAGAGTGGAAGTTGGACAAGCTAGAAATCGAGACTGATTGCACTGACATCATAAACCTTATCTCTGGTAATGGAAATAATTTCACTAACATTATCATTGAATGCAGATGGTTGATGCACCAGCTGAAGCAACCAATCCTGAGGCATAATTTCGGAGAAGCCAACACAGTAGCACATAAGCTGGCCAAGGAAGCTTCCAGGAATTTCAAGCCTACCAAATGTTTCTACATGCAAGTCCACCCTTTTTGCTTGAATATGAATTCCAAAAGGACACGCAAAGTTTTTGTTATTTTGTTAAAAAACTACCTATCAATGTTTGTAATTATCTAGCTAGTATGGGCAATGGCAGTGCCCTAGACACTGTTGCTACTATGGTAGTGTAATATGTTTAAGTTCTATATATAAATCTATCGTTTATGTTCAAAAAAGAAAGATCATACTTTTAACTCCTTTGTTTCACCTTTGAACTTTCCTTCTTATTTATACAAGACCTTTTTAGTAAGCGAGTTTGTATCTTTGTGTCAAACGAATAAAATCAAGTGCCGATAGTGACTTTGTTCTTGATAGCATATACTTGTTCTTGATAGTGACTTTGTTCAACTGCCGATAGTCTATACACATACTCATCGACCCGTATTTATTCTTCACAAACAACATGGGCGCACCCCAGGCCGAGACACTAGGTCTAATGAAGCCCTTATCTGTAACGACCCGGTCAGTCGTTTTGAGAGTTACTGCCCCGATCCCCTGTCTATTGCTTTCCCTGTGTCTTTTTCTGCCTATGTGTCTTACCGGGAGGTGTTGGTCGTGGTTTCAGAGTATTTTGGGCCACTTAGTCCCTAAATAGAAGCTTAAGTCTTAGAATTTAGTCGTAGTCGGAACTATGTGAAGACGACTCCGGAATGAATCTCCGTCTGTACCTTTAGCTCTGTTGGGTGATTTTGGACTTGGGGGCATGTCCGAATTGTATTTTGGAGTTCGGTATCTCATTTAGGCTTGAAATAACGAAATTCAAAGTTTTGGAGATTCTTATTAGAGGTGGGCATACCGACCAAGCCGAAAAAACCGGCCGAACCGAAAATTTTGATTTATTCGGTTTTGATTTATTCGGCCGATTTGCAGTTTAGAGTTTTAGAAAGTTTGATGGTCGGTTTTAATGGTTCAATTTTTGGTTTGACCAAAAAACCAAAAAATCGAATTTCAGTACTCTGTAGTCTGGTTGATGCCGGACATGCGGTAAGGCCTATCTTGTTCTCCTCTTGTCCATAGGTGCTTGAGATCACCTCTTTGTGTTCCCAACGTAAAAAATGTGCCTAACATGAGCAATAACAGATGTTAAAAATGATAAGCACTCGACATATAAAATGAAAAGATTTTTCTTGTTTACCTAAAATATTAAAAGAGGAAAGGAAACAATATGGGAAATTTTCGGTAAAGTTCTGAAGAAGTGCCCACAAGGAGAGGAAGGAAGAAAGGCAAGGCTGCAGGGAGAACTTACAAATAGTAGGTGAGACAACCGTGAAATTATCTTCTTAAACTCTAGGTTCTTCCTTATTTGCCTGCCACAGTTACACATATTTCACTTTGGTGCATCTACTTGTCTTTGAAGATTGGAGAGGAAATCCATCTGTAACATCTTTAACTACCTTTCTCAAATTTCCTTTTTCCCTAGAATGTTACAAACTATTGTCCCGTTTCATCTAATTTTGGGAAATCATCTCTAACTTTTGAAGTTGAATTGGGTCCAATTTCCTCTTTCTATTGATAGTTCAAGCATTTGTATCGGCGGCAAAAAATAATCTATTTTTGTTGTTTTGTACTATTTTTTCCATGGCTTGAAATCGAAAACCGAACCAATTGAACCGAACCAAACATGAATAAACCAAACCAAACCGAAGTGGACTTGCTGATATCAAGGTCGGATTCCAATTCCAGAAGTGGGAGTAGGTATGTAAGGTTGATTATGACTTGTATGCAAAATTTGAGGTCATTCGGACGTTGTTTGGTAGGTTTCAGCATCAGTTGTTAAATTTGGATTCAAGTTCTTTAAGTTTGAATCAGAGGGTGAATTGTGTTTTTACCGTTGTTTGGTGTGATTTAGGGGCTCGACTAAGTTCGTATGGTGTTTTATGAGTGGTTGGTATGTTTGGTTGAGGTTCCGGGGGCCTCAGGTGTGTTTCAGATGCTTAACAGATGAGATATTGGACTTATGAAATTTCTGAAGTTTCCTGGTTTCTGGTGTTTCACACCTGTTGTGGGAGACCGCAGGTGCGGACTTGCACGTGCGGACTGAAGGGCGCAGATGCACTTTTGGTCAAGAAAGTCTGTGAGCGCAGGTGCGAGAAGGGAGCCGCATCTGCGCATCCACAGATGAAGAGTGATGGTCGCAGGAGCGGTATCGGCGGCCTTAGCGGGGGCGGCAGATGCAAAGGTCAAACTGCAGGAGCGGGCTCGCAAGTTCGTCCCAATGCTCGCAGATGCGGTCCCAACCATTTAAGTTGTTTTTGCACTTGCGATGGATTTCCCACAGGTGCGGTTGAAGGCTCGCAGAAGCGAGTTTACTGGGTAGAAAATAGGATTTTGAGGGTTGATTTTCCATTTCGATTTTGGGAGTTTGAGAGCACGGTGTGAAACGATTTTTCGAGGCTTCTTGAAGGAGATTGTTGGGGTAAGTGGTTCTAACTCGAATTAGGCTATTCATGAATCTATCGTTATTTTTGTCTTCTAATTAGGGATTTGAGTTGAAAATTTGGGGGAACGTAGAAACTTTATAGGCTATAATTTTGAGTTTTGGAATGCGATTTGAGGTCGAATTCAAGTGATTTTTGTATGGTTAGACTCGTGAGTGAATGGGTGTTCATATTTTATGACTTTTGCCTGATTCCAAGACGTGGGCCCGAGAGGATTTTTGGGACGATTACCTAATTTCTCTCTTTAGCTTATATTTCTTTGACTAGATTAGTTTCTTGTAGCTATATTTATAGTATGTAATTGGTTTTGGCTAGATTTAGGTCATTCGCAGTCATATATTCATGGGAAGAGCATTGTTATTGATTGATTGAGCTTGGTTCAAGATAAGTGGCTTGCCTAACCTTGTGTAGGGGAAATCCCCTTATGACTTGGTACTGATCTTACTATATGAGCGCCACGTACGCCAGGTGACGAGTGCGTATATGGGCTATTCGTTGAAAAACCTGATTTTTACCTAGTAATTTCCAGTTTTTACCTTAATTGAGCACACTAGCATGCATAGTTACCCTGTTAGCTTAAAATAAAATGTCTACTTGCCTTAATTGCTTAATTGAACTCCTTGCACCATGCCTATCAATTTCTTGCTTCTTTTCCCGACTTTTACCTAGTCTAGATTGTCGATTCTCTTGTAGTACTTATCGTCTGAAATTGATTGCGTTTGTATTTACTTTAGGACTACGGGACGGTATCTCGGGAGATCCCCCTGCATATTTACTTTGGGACTACGGGACGGTATCCTGGGAGATCCCCCTGCATATTTACTTTTGAGACTACGAAGCGGTATCTCGGGAGTTCTCCCTGCATATTTACTTTTGGGACTACGAGACGGTATCTTGGGAGATCCCCTGTTGCTTATTTCCGTGTACTGTTCTGTTATTTCATTGCGTTTTCCCCTTGTTGAACCCTAGTCTCTTAATATATTGCTTATTCTACCGTTTTTATTATTATATACCAGTGGACCTGACCTGACCTCATCACTACTCGACCGAGGTTAGGCTCATCACTTACTGGGTACCAATTTTGGTGTACTCTTGCTACACTTCTGCACATATTTTGTGTACATATTCATGTGCTCATTATCAGCCGCAATATTCGTGAGTTCGAGGCAGCTGTTGGAGACTTCAAGGTATATTTTTCGCGTCCGCAGACCTCGGAGTCCCCTTCTATTCTTCCTTGTGTCAAACACTTTTCAGTATTATTTTTACTAGACTCCGGTGTATAGAGATGTTATTTTCGTTCTATATCTTGTGACTCGTGACATTTCGGGTTTTGGAAAAAGTTGTGTAAGTTAGAGTTTGGTTATTGTACATGCCGAGCGACATCGTTTTGATTATTCAGTTTCTATTGCAGTTAGAAGTTAAACTTTGTTTTACCGTTATTAGTATTTTCTGTGAACTGTTAGGCTTACCTAGTCGTAGAGACTAGGTGCTTTCACGACGTGTTCTGGAGGGATGTTTGAGTCATGATAAGTTGGTATCAGAGCTCTAGATTCATAGGATTCGTGAATCACAAGTCGGCTTATTGGAGTCTCGCGGATCGGTACAGAGACATCCTTACTCATCCTCGAGGGGCTATGAAACTGTTAGGAACAATCATACTTCTTTTGATTCCTTGTCGTGCGAATTATTGGCATCAAATTCTAAACTTATCTATTCTATTCTTTCTCACAGATGGTGAGGACCCATACCGGGAGATCTGATGACCAGGCAACTTCACTTACACGGACTCAATTCTCGAGCATGTTTTTGAGAGAGTATGTCCCTAAGAACCTAAGTGATTCATGCGCGCATGGAGTTTGAGCAGTTGCGCCAGGGTGCTATGACTATGTAAGAGTATGCGGTCCATTTTAGTGATTTGTCCTGACATGCACCAGCCTTGGTTGCCACAGTTCGGGAGAGGGTTCGTCCCTTTATTGAGGGACTCCACCCCAACATCTGGATAAGTATGGCCTGGGAGTTGGAGATGGATATCTCTTATCAGCAGGTTGTGAGTATTGCCAGGAGATTGGAGGGCATGCTTGCCCGGGACATAGAGGAGAGGGAGTTCAAGAGGTCTCGAGAGTCTGGCACTTACAGTGGTACTCGTGACCCAGCTGTAGTTTGACATGGTAAGGGTTATGTGGGTCTCCCCATTCATTCAGCTGTTCCAGCCACCAGTAGTGTTCCAGCCTCTTCTAGGCCCCATGAGCCTTATTATGTACCGCCAGTATCTAGTGTGCCTCCTGCTCGGGGTGCTTTTAGTGGCCAGTCTAGCAGACCTGGCCTGAGTTAATCAAAGCAGCCATGCCCTCCGATGGGTTGTTTTGAGTGTGGAAACACTCGCCATATGGTGAGGGATTGCCCCAGACTTAGGAGGGGTGCACCTCCACAGACTTCTCAGCCACCACATGCTCCACCGGGTCCTCAGGCTATGATTCCAGCACCAGCTACCGCCCTACCTGCTCTGCCAGCTCGAGGTGGAGGTCGGGGAGGTCGAGGTCGCCCTAGACGGGGAGGCCAGGCCAGGTATGATGCTCTTCCGGCTCGTAAAGAGGCAGTTTCTTCCAACTCTGTCATTACAGGTATTGTTCCAGTCTGTTATAGAGATGCGTCGGTGTTATTTGACCCAGGATCTGCGTATTCCTATGCATCCTCTTATTTTTCCCCCCATTTGGGCGTATCTCGGGATTCTTTGAGTTCCCCTATTATATGTCTACTCCTATGGGAGATTCTCTTGTTGTGGACCGCGTGTATCAGTCGTGTTTGATTGCTCTTAGTGGTTTTGAGACCAGAGCTAATTTATTATTACTTAGCATGATAGACTTTGATGTTATCTTGGGCATAGACTAGTTATCGCCCCATTATGCTATTCTTGATTTTCACACTAAGACCGTGACGTTGTATATTCCAAGCTTACCGCAATTAGAGTGGAGGGGTACCTTAGAGTATACTTCAACAGAGTTATTTCATTTCTTAAGGCTCAACGAATGGTTGATAAGGGGTGTGACGCGTATTTAGCTTATGTGAGAGATGTCAGTATTGACCCCTGTAGTTGAGTCAGTTCTAGTGGTGAGGGACTTCCCAGATGTGTTTCCAGCTGATCTTCCGAACATGCCGCCCGACAAAGATATTGATTTTGACATTGATTTGTTGCCGGGCACTCAACCCATCTCTATTCCTCAATGCTGTATGGTTTCTCCTGAAGTGAAGGATTTGAAGGAGAAGTTGCAAGAGTTTCTTGATAAGGGCTTCATTCGGCTCAATGTGTGACCTTGAGGTGCTCCGGTCTTGTTTGTGAAGAAAGATGATGGTTCTATGCATATGTGCATTGATTATCACCAGCTGAACAAAGTTACAGTGAAGAACATGTATCCATTCCCTCGTATTGATGACTTATTTGATCAGTTACATGGTGCCAGGGTGTTTTCCAAGATTGACTTACGTTGAGGCTATCATTAGTTGAAGATTCGGGAGCTAGATATCCTGAAGACTGCTTTCAGGACTCGGTATGGTCACTACGAGTTTCTTGTGATGTCTTTTGGGCTGACCATTTCCCCAGAAGCTTTTATGCATTTGATGCACAGTGTGTTCCGACCTTATCTTGACTCATTCGTCATTGTGTTTATTAACGACATTTTGGTGTACTACCCGACTCGGGAGGATCATGAGCAACACCTGAGGATTGTGCTTTAGACCTTGAGAGAAAAGAAATTGTATGCAAAGTTTTCAAAGTGTGAGTTTTGGCTAGACTCAGTGGCATTCTTGGGTCATGTAGTATCGAGTAATGGGATCAAAGTAGATCCAAAGAAGGTGGAGGCAATGCAGAATTGTCCTAGATCGTCATTAGATACGGAGATCCGTAGTTTTCTTGGTTTGGCGGGGTATTACCGTTGTTTTGTAGAGAGATTCTCATCTATTGCAGAACCTATGACCAGGCTGACCTAGAATAGTGCTCCGTTCAGGTGGACGGAGGAGTGTGAGGAGAGCTTTTAGAAGCTCAAGACAGTTTTGACTACAACCTCAATATTGGTATTGCCTACAGGTTCGGGGTCCTTCACTGTATATTGTGATGCGTCGCAGATTGGTCTTGGTGCGATGTTGATGCAGGACGGTAGGGTGATTGCCTATACGTCCAGACAGCTAAAGGTGCATGAGAAGAACTATCATGTCTACCACCTTGAGTTAGCAGTTATTGTTCATGCCTTGAAGATTTGGCGGCACTACTTGTACCGTGTTCCTTGTGAGACTTACATCGACATCAGAGTTTGCATCATCTGTTCAAGCTATATACGGTTAAAATCGGGCCCGCTCGATTTTACTATTTGATCGAGATCAGGATGTCGCGTCGAAGGCCGACTTCGATTAAATCACGAGGAAAAGGTACCAAGTTCAGGGTCGAAGTATCTATCTAGATCGAGGTTGGTAACAATCGAAGTCAAGTGAGACAGGCACCGAGTAAGATCGGAGACGACATAGTAACAAAAAAGTGAGTTATCCGTGCTTGGTCAAGGATCACGGCGTAAATCTCGGAACGGATCAAATCAGAAGCAGTTAATTAGCTAATCATGTGATTTTCTTCTGTAAATAGAGTTATACCATAAGTAGAATTCCCCTACTATAAAAAGTAGAGTTCTAATCATTTGTAATCATAATTATTCACATAGATTAAAGCAATATAATTCTTTCTTTCTCGCTTACATTATTGTTCGTCATCTTGCTCTATTTTGCAACTATTTTTGCACCTATCAGTTCGATAGTACTTCGACTCGAGGGCTGAGTTCTGTCTGAACAACTAGTTTTCTTTACTTATAAGTTAATTCTCTCATTTATATTCATATTTACCAATTGGTGTTGAGTGAAATCACAAATCCTTAAAACCACAATATAAGTTTAGTTGTTATGCAAATTTTAGAGTAAACAGTTTGGGGCCCACCGTGGGGCTAAGGATAATAGTGATTGCTTAATACTGGTTCCAATAACACACACTACTTTATACTTGTTCTTGTAAGTGTTTTTGTTTTTAGAATAAAACATGTCAAACTCACAAACAACACCCACACATGGTGATAACATCCTCAGATTTCACGGGGAAAACGACATTATAGGTGCCCCAGGGATCGAGGTGCCTCAGGATAACTCGAAGGAGCATCGATTTCCAATCCAGATGACGTCATTTTGCATATCTCCCTAAATGAAAATTTGGGCGCTGACCGAAGGAAGCGTACGCAGAGAAGGCTGATCTGGTGGTCGAGGTACGCAGGGTAGAGGAAATGGTGGAGTCAGCCTCCAATTGATATTTGAAATACTACAGTCTCAACAAACCTTTATAGCACAACTACAAAACCAGCATTGAACGCCAAGTGGGGTTGAACCAGAAGTCGTCCATAGAACCGAGCTAGTGTCGGAGAGATCGAATGCTAACGAATCGGAAACTGACCCTACCGTAATGAAGATGCTCGAGGAGCTCACTGAACGAATTGAATTGGAGAGAAGAAAATCGAGGCAAATGATAAGAAAGTATAGACGTACAATTACCGGGTTGACAAAATACCGGGGGCATGTCACGACCCAAACCGGAGGGCTGCGACGGGCACCCGATACTTTACTAAACCGAGTACCAATGTAACATATCTTTCTTATCGTACTATCATGGGTAAATGGGTAAAAAGGGTCATCATGACATAACAAGAATAAAACATAAGGGAATTCTAGACATAGGACGACCTAACATGACACAGAATCTTATACATGTGACATACAGGCCTATAAGGCCGACATGGCCATTTGAAAATCAAAACATAGGCCGACAAGGCCATACTAGTATCCATATACCTGACATCTGTCTACAATACTTTAAGATTACATAAACATCAAAAATGTTGGGACAGGGCCCTACCTTACCAATCATTACATGTCCCAATCATACTGACCAAATAGGCAACTCCGGAACAGGTGGAGTGCAACAACACCTTCCACTGAGCTGATAGCCTACTAGGAGGACTGTTAACCTGTCTATCGGGACCTGCGAGCATGAAACACAGCGTCCCCTGGCAAAAGGGACGTCAATACGAATGAAGTACTGAGTATGTAAGGCCGAAAAGCATAAATAAGAACACTAATGGGAAGAGAGAGATATATGAGATACAACCTGTAGCATCTGAGTGCCTTTTAGAGATAGTGACATGAAGTGCGTGATACATATATATACATAATCTTTTTAAAACATACGCCTCTATGGGCATCATCATCATCATGTCGTACCCGACCTCGAAGAGGACTCGGTAAAAACATACCCAGCTGTCATAAGGCTCGATAGAATTGTACCCGGCCACGTGGACCTCGGTAAAACCAACTGATCGGTGGTTGCACAATAGATGCCATACACGACCGATTATAGCGTGGCTTGGTAGAGTAAAGTAGATACATATATAATGCATCTTGGACTTATGGAATCACGTTCTAAGACTTTCGGATTGACGTAAGGTCATTTCACCTTTGATTAACATTATGGATATCATACCATCAATATGAACTTCACTAGGATTCGAGGATCATACATACTTTCTTAGGAAAACTTTATAAGAAAAGAACAACATGGACAACCATAGTTACTAGGAGTAGATTCATTATGAAATAGCGTATCGTGTACATTCGTTTCACTTTAGATCATGCCAAAAGAATTAAGGAAGTGTCTTAACATACCTTTGAAATATTCTATCCAATCGTCAAGCAAGCTCAATATGATCTTCTTACGTCTACAATGAGTAAACCAACTTTGTCATCATCATATAAGTGTTGTAACTCTCATATTTGGAAACCAATATTTTAAAAGAAAATGGACAGCACCTCCCTATTCGTACAACATCCCATATGTTACCAAAAGTCATCGAAAAACCCAAACAACAACAATATAATTCACAATAAGCTCTTCGATTAGCTCAACAACCATTTTGAGCGGCAAGCCTGCTTTACGATTAACAAAATATGGTTTGAATCCAATTCCTTTTCCATGAATCTTCCTACAACATCTATAACATTATACTTATCCTTATCATATCATTTTCAACCCAAAACATCATAAGCATAATCTTCAAATATAGTCCACACGCCTAGCGCCTTAACCTTTATCGTCAACCTCTTATTTTTCAAGTTATCTTCTTCAATCCAATGAATTAGCTCATATATAAGCTTAAATACAGAAGAAACAAAATAATAAAACTATTTATAACAATTTCCAGCCACAAAAAACCATATATATATATATACTCAACACAGGCCACAAAAAAAAAGATAACGATTCCTTATGCCATGTCAATTACTATCTTGTAGATTTTCACTCAAACAACTCAACCAACACATGATTGAACTTAAGAACAACCAATAACATGATTTATTTATCTTATGAAGTACAAAAAACTTCGGGTTATCGTCGAAGCAGAAATTGAAGACAATGAGTGGGTCAAAACCCGAGTTGAACAGTTAACTCTGATCGATGAGAAAATAATGGCCGCAGTATGCCATGGACAACTATACCAACAAAGAATGGCCCGCGCTTACAACAAGAAAGTGCGACCTAGGAACTTCGAGGTAGGACAACTCGTTTTAAGACGCATTCTCCCCCATCACGAGGAAGCGAAGGGAAAATTCGCTCCAAATTGGAAAGGTCCATACATCATAAGGAAATTGCTACCAAAAGGAGCATTATACCT
>ML329422.1:0-42297 GCA_005239505.1 Nicotiana paniculata | reverse complement strand
CTAACCAAAAGTTATGTTCCGCTTTCAGTTATGTATGAGCCATCTAATGAGAATTGAGAGGGATAGGCGAGACGAAAACATACAACCAAATGTATAAGCACCATACTCAGCCAAGATTAAATTACAGTTTACATTGTAAATCCAATTTTAAAAAAATGTAATAGAAAGCTCCTTACTTTTTCTAATAATGAAGAAAAATTAAGCTCATTCTGGATTTACATATTTGAATGAAATGACTTGCACTAAACAGAAAAGATACAAAAGATCCATAAATTTGGAAATTTGTGCACTTCATTGTATATACATCACATAAAAAGTTCACCAAAAATTATGATGTTCAGACGAGCTAAATGAAGCAAGTGCCACTATAACAAAAATTTTGCCCATGCATAACAATCGATCCATTTAACCTGACTGCTGAAAAAAAATTTTGTCTTTAACTTTTGATTTTAAAGACATCAACAAGAAAAGAAACTTACCAGATTTTAGGCGAAACAGAGAGAGGGATACCGGAGACGGCGAGTCACAAGTAGACCAGAGACGGTTGTCGCCTGTCGGGCATCAGCTGGTGAAGTGAAGTCGACGAGGACGAGGATGACTGGACGAGGATGAGGAGACTGGACGAGGACGAGGAGACTGGAGAGTAGGGCAGTAGGCGTTAGGAAATAGGAATTAAGTTTGATTTTAGGGTTTCTGTTTGTTTAAGAATTAGGACTAGAGAGTGGAAGGGTTTTTGTGTTTTTGTTTTTGATATTTAATATATAATTATATATGGATAAAAATAAATTTTATATTCTTAACGGGTTAACGGATTAGCCGTTAAGAAAATTGAATAATCCGCCCCCAAACCGATAAGCTGTTAATTAAAAAATCCCAATCCGTTCCCCGTTCGTTAAACCGTTAATCCGAACTAGTAAGCCATTAAGCTTCGGTTCGCTTTGGTTTTTGGTTTCGGATCGGTTTTGAACACCCCTAACAGAGACATTTGAAGGAAACAAGTATAGATTTGGACATTTTGAGATCATTCAAAGCCCGAATATTGTGAAACTGGGGCAGATAGTTTGGGAAGTTAAGAGGATTACAAGAAATTGTTACAAGAGAGTGCGTCCCAGACAATTTAAAACAAGCAACTTTGAGTTCAAGCGTATCTCAAGTTACAAGATAAAGCCAAGCGAGTTTGCTCCAAATTGACGGAGCATATCCATTGTGAAGAAGAGATCACACAACGAGAGTTCTGTACTTGACAAGGCACTAAAGAAAGGTGGAAGGTATATCAGTGATATCAATGCCAAAGTTGCAAAAGAAATGTTGTGCATGATCTTCCTTTTTTATACTCAAGCTGTATGTGTTGTACTTGGCATTTTCAGAGATTGGGAAGGTCTCTTTCAGCTACCCAAACACTTCATACCCTTCGGTACCCTTTTGAGTTGTGCTGATTTCCTTGACCTCCCCTCTTTTGGAATCAAGCTAGAGTCATTTAAAAAAAAAATCATGCCCCATAGGTTTGTTTAGAANCGTTTGAACTACGTTCGACCTGATTCTTGTCACCACAAGATACGTAGGCAGCCTTATGGTTCGGTCGCACCAAATAAAATATTTCATAATCCCACGAACTCTGAGTGGGGAAGTTCTTCTTCCTCTTGTTTTAGAAACTGGGGCAAAGTGTAAAATGGATTCCAAAAGTTGTAAATAAATTAACCCTGTTGTCTTAGTTATTTTGGGCCTTTATGATATCCTTTCTTTCTAACCCTATCCAAAAACCACATTATAGTCCAAAAAAGACCTCCCAGATAATCTTTGAGAGTGCCGAGTTAGACATACCAGGAACATATGATATTTTTACCATGGTTAATGCCTTATCATTTGCAAAATCAGAGGAAATAAGAAGAAAAGAAAAAAAATGAGAGTGTCTTATTGGTGAAAACCCTAACGGGCACCATAAGGCGACAGTGAGTTGAGAGAAAGAGCAAAATGAGAGAGGCTTGATGGTGAAAACCCTGCGGGCGCTACAAGTCGAATAAGGATCGTGAATCAGATAGGACAATCGGAGAATTAAAGCCCAGTTTCATGGCATAGAGGTATAACAAGGGTTGACATTAGACTTGCTTGACATATTAGGCTTCTTAATCCAAAAATGCATGTCATGGTCATTAGAGTTGGTGTCCACATCTGATAAGTTTCTACTTTGTAATTTTCTTGTTAGATATCATCTCTTTCCATTGTCCCTTACTCTGTTCCTCTTGCTTTGTTCAAGTCCTTCTTTTGAGTCCGTTTGGTCAGAACAAGTGAGAAATGACTTCAAAATTTGCTACTAGCTTTTCAATTGCACAAAGCGGAATCTGGTTAGCACATCAAAACAACATAAGTCAGGAAAGAGCAGTATGCACACTGAGTGGGCGACAATTAACATGCTTTGCGATTCATGTGAAAGGCAAAAGTTCGGTAAATGTCAAATCATGAGCAAAAAGCAAAAAGCAACAGACATAGGGTATTGGGATTGAATGGATCAGAGGTGTTTTCTATGATAAGGTTTGACAGAAAAGGTGGTTAGTCAATAATAAGCAAGGTCTTCCAATGTGAAATCAAAGTTATCATGGAAAGTGTAAGAGCAATCGCCTCAAAGTCAAGGCCACAAATCAACCACCACATTTTAAACTCACAAGTTTTCTTTATTTGAAACAGGGACGAAGACTGTGTCCAAATCAAAGCTTGGAATCTTGAACCTTTCAGGTGTCATGCCCAATTTTGTCAGCACAAGGCTGTTTGAGAATGTTTTTTTTACCTCCTAGGCATCCCCTAGTTAAGAAGATCATCACCTCTCAATAATTTGACCTAGTTGAGAAGAACCGTATCTCCTAGGCAGTCTCCCTAGTCAGAAGAGTCTTTAGCATTCCTTTAGTTCAGGGGTCCCGCGTGGAGAATAGGGTCATGTCTTAGTTTTCTTAAGTTGTTAATCTTTTGTTTTTCATGAATTCAGGGGTCCCGCCTGGAGAATAGGGTCAATTTTTATTTTCCTTAAGTCGTTGATCTTTAGTTTTCCTTAGGTTCAGGGATCCCGCCTGGAGAATAGGGTCAATTTTTAATTTTTAAGCTGTTAATCTTTAGCTTTCCTTGAGTTCAGGAGTCCCGCCTGGAGAATAGGGTCAGTTTTAGTTTCCTTAAGTCATTAGTCTTTAGTTTTCCTTAGGTTCAGGGGTCCCGCCTGGAAAATAGGGTCAGTTTAAGATATTAGTTTTAGTTTCCATAAGTTCAGGAGTCCTGCCTGGAGAATAGGGCTAATTTTAGTTTCCTCCAGTTGCTAATCTTTAGTTTTCTTAAGTTCAGGGGTCCCGCTTGGAGAATAGGGTCAATTGTTAGTTCCTTAAGTTTTAATCTCTAGTTTTTCTTGAGTTCAGGGGTCCCCGCCTGGAGAATAGGGTCAATTTTTAGTTTAGTCGGACTCAATTTGTAGTTTTCCTCAAGCTCAATCTCAAACCTAGGAGACGCACTTCCTAGTTTGGGTCATTTAGGGGTTTTTGTGGTCAAGATTCATCAGAAGGTCAAACAATTCTTTGTTAGCTCGAAGCAGCTAATCAGAACGAAGCATGACAGTGGAAAAAGAGGACACCTTAAGCAATAATGCCACAAACTAACCACCACGTTCTCAAACTAACAAGATTTCATTTGTTTGAAACAGGGGCAAGAAAATTTGTTCGATCTGCAGGGATCCTCCATAAGGAAAGTATGGTTCAAGGTTAAGGAATTTTGTTCTTTCTACAGGGATCTTCCAGGAAAAGGGCATGGCTCAGGTGAGTTCATTTTCAGTTTTTAGGACCCTTCTGGATAATGGGATCTAGTTTTCAAGTTTACACGACCCTCCTAGATAATGGGATTTAGTTTTCCAGTTTTTAGGACCCTCCTGGATAATGGGATTTAGTTTTTAAGTTCTCAGGACCCTCCTTGATAATGAGATTTGATTTAAGTTTTAGAGCCCTCCTTGAAAATGGGATTCAACTAACACTCACCAATGTTCCTAGTACAAACTGGGGCAGAAAATTTTCTTTGCTTTGTCAGTTTTGTTGTGAATGCAGGCACCCACCCGGAAAACAAGGGAATTATTTTCAGAGTTTTTCTGAATTTCAAGTTAAGTCATCAAGCGCCCACCTGGAGAACGAGGGAATTCATTTCAAGTTTCAAGTCATTGGCAGGCGCCCACCGGGAGAACGAGGGAATTCATTTCAAGTTTCAAGTCATTGGCAGGCGCCCACCTGGATAACGAAGGAATTCATTTCATGTTTTAAGCCAGTGGCAGGCGCCCACCGGGAGAACGAGGGAATTCTTTTCAGAGTTATTGCAAGTTTCAAGTAATTGGCAGCCGCCCACCTGGAGAACGAGGGAATTCATTTCAAGTTTCAAGTCATTGGCAGGCGCCCACCTGGAGAAAGAGGGAATTTATATCAAGTTTTAAGTCAGTGGAAGGCGCCCACCTGGAGAACGAGGGAATTCTTTTTAGAGTTATTGCAATTTTCAAGTTAGTCGCAGGCGCGCACATGGAGAATGAGGGAACTCATTTCAAGTTTCAAGTCATTGGCAGGCGCCCACCTGGAGAACGAGGGGATTCATTTCATGTTTCAAGTCATTGGCAGACGCCCACCTGGAGAACGAGGGAATTCATTTCATGTTTTAAGTCAGTGGAAGGCGCCCACCTGGAGAACGAGGGAATTCATTTCAGAGTTAAAGTCATTGGCAGGCGCCCACTTGGAGAACGAGGGAATTCATTTCAGAGTTAAAATTCAAATTCCAATCATCAGCAGGAGCCTGCCTAAAGAATAGGATCAACTTTCAATTTTCAAGTTCAGAGGCATCAGGAGCCCGCCTGAAGAACATGGTCAACTTTCAATTTCAAGTTACAGAAGCATAAGGAGAATCCCGCCTGAAGAACATGGTCAACTTTCAATTTACAAGTTCAAGTTAGAGAAGCATCAGGAGCCCGCCTGAAGAACAAGGACGATTTTCAGTTTACGAGTTCAAGTCAGAGAGGCATCAGGAGCCCACCTGAGGAACAAGGTCAACTTTCAATTTTCAAGTTAAAGAGGCATCAGGAGCCCGCCTAGAGAATATGGCCAACTTTCATTTTTCAAGTTCGAGTCAGAGGCATCAGGAGCCCGCATGAAGAACACGGTGAACTTTGAATTTTCAAGTTCAAGAGGCATCAGGAGCCCGCCTGAAGAACAGGGTCAACGATCAATTTTCAGTTTCAAGTTTAAGTCAGAAGCAGCAGGAACCCGCCTGAAGAATAGGGTCAACCTCCAGTCTTTAAGTCAAATCAAAAGTAGCACGAGCCGCCTGAAGGACAAGGTTTTGCAAGCTCAAGTCTACTCCAAGTTCAAGTTTATTTAAGTGCAAGCAGCAGGGTGCCCGCCTGAAGAATAGGGTCAACTTCCAGTTTTCTTCAAATTCAAGTCAGCAGAATGCCTACCTGAAGAATATGGTGAATTATAAGTTTCGTGTTGAAGGGTCAAGTAGATATTTAAGGCAAATTCGAGACAAGAAGTAGATAGGATCTTGTATTTTTCTTTATTTTGCTGTAATTTTTCCTTTTATCTTTGATGTAACGGCAGGAACTGCGGACGGGAACCTCGACGGCACTTCACTCGACTCTCCACCTTGGTATATTCCAACACTCTTCCTACCTCTGAACTACACGTGGCCTGATTCCTTTATAACCGGGGATATGTAGGCAGCTCAGATACCAGGGCTCGGTCACATTCTCCTTTCTTTTAGTTTTTGGTATCTTTAAATAAAGGCCGGGTCAAAAAACCTGTCTCGTCGTTCTTTGTCTGAAACTCTTCGTGTTTCCAGACAAAGAGGGGAAGCTGTAGACATGTAAATTTTGACCCTCCCCGAGATTTTATACATTTTAGCGTTTAAATATTTAGTTTAGGCCTAATATCACTCTTTCAACTAGTTTTGACTCTTTTACTTTATTTTATCACAAAAATGAAAATTACAAGAATATTTTCACTTTGTTTTCAAGAATATCAGTATCTTTGGTAGTAATATTATTTGAATTTTGCGATGATTTTAATCTAATCCCATTTTATTTTTTTAGTATGATATTTGAAAAATAACAAAAATAGTTTTGTTTTAACAGTTAGTTTTATTTTAATAGTTATTCCTACTTAAGTAGGATTAATTAGTATATGTGGGAAGTATTTTTATTCTTGTTCAATAAGAAAGAATCAAATTTGGGCTAAAACAATCCATTTTTTAGGCCCATTTTCGGTTGAGCCCTTAGCCCATACCCCCACTTCCCTATAAGAGAACTAATTACTCTAACCCTAGGGGGGATTCTTCTTCACTCTCGCCCATCCCGCCATCAGAAGGTCCAAAGAACCACACGACCTCCCTTCACAAAATCTGCCGCCACCAGCCTCTCAAACTCGCCGGAAGACCACCCCCAAAGAAAGAAAAATGACAGCTCCCTCTCACCTTAGACCACAGCCGCCACCCTCTAACGATCACCCTACACGTCACCCTCTTCCCCTTCTCTTCTCGCTGTTGTGGCAACCGAATACACACACGGTCGAAAAATAAAAGAGAGGAGGAATGAACAGAAAATGAAATGAAAAACACAAATAAAAAAGAGATTTGAGGACAGAAAGCTAAAACACAAACAGAAGACGGGGGGAAACGAAAAATGGAAAAGTGAAACTAAGTTTTCGTTTGTGGTTTTCAATCATGGAGTTCAGTTGAAATTCGGGTTGGTTTGTTGTTTGCGGTCTCAATTTTGAATTGGATCGCTGCCCAGTCGAGGTTGTCGTCTGAGGTTCGAGGTTCGCGGAGTAATTTTTTGCTGCTGCTGCTGCTGTTTTCCATCCTTGTTTGTGCTGTGATTTGTTCGATTTTGGTCGGAGGTCCTTTGTATATCTTTCAAAGTATCAACGGAAAAAGGAAATCTGATTCTGCTATTCTAAGGTCCCTTCTTAATCCATTTTTTAATTTAAGTAGCTTCCATTCTAATTATACTTCAAATCTTGCTTTGATTGAGCTTTGTGGCTAATTTGTTGACTGTGATTCGTTAGTAGAACCAGTACATGTATTGAAACTTGATCTAATCAGATCCTAAATTCTTGAATGAAGATTTGTGCGGACTATAAGATCTATTTATGGATTTGTTTTAAGGAATTGGATTAACATTTAAAAAAGGGATTTTGCTATGATTTGGTTACTAGTAGAATCATTCTGTTTTGGTAAGTAATTTAGACATCCATGTATTGGGAATTGGCATAGCTTCGCGCAAGAAATTCAACTAAAAGTAGATGGCATTGTGTTGGGGTAAAAGCAAAATAGATGCGGCTTGGTACCAAAACTGAATAGAAGCCTAACATTATCATGTTTAGTAGTTTATTTTACCTTTTTCAATATTCCTCTAGTATCATGTTTAGGCCGACCACACTCGGGTAGGCAAACTTTAGGTCTTTTCTTTTATTTTGTTTGAGGTAAGAGGTCGTTCCCTTTAGTTTATATTCAGGGGAATTCCCCGAAGAGTTTTTATATATTTTTATCCGGGGTATGCCCCGAAGTATTTGTATTTGGAGGTCGAAAGTAGAACTCGTAGTATTTTTATTTTTATTTTTATTTTTATTTTTATTTTATTAGATGGGGACGACCTCGAGCCTCTTGTGTGCTTATTTTTCTTTTTTTTTTTGTGTTCATTTCTATCTCAATTTGAATATTTTAAAAGCCAACTAGATCGAGAAGGCAACCGTGACTTTCACGGGACTCGGGGAATGCCTAGCACCTTCTCCTCGAGTCAAGGAACCCCCTTACCTAGAACTCTGGTGCAGACTTAGTTTTGGAGTCCAAAGTATTTTAAAAGGAAAATTTATTTCTACAAAAAATGGTGACCTGACACACTGAAATCAAATGTCAGGTGGCGACTCTGAAAATTCCTTTCGAACACAATTTTTTGTCATTTTCAATTTTGAAAACCCTTTTGAGCTTCAAAAATCACTTTTATTATTTTTAAGAGGGTTTGTGAAGTTATAAAAAAGGGGTGTGACACAGACCATAAATAAATGAATTACATAATAAATATAAGTTATGCTATAGGGAGCCTGAGATAGGCCCAAAGTGAACAGGGAAATACTAGGCCTTCAAAACAGTCCAAGATGCCAAAGTCTCAAGCCAATGGGGTGTCCTGGTGTGTCAAAGTTCCCTAAGGACCTCAGGGATCCCGGGCAATGCTCACACCAAGACCCTTGGAGTAGGGAAGTGATGATGTGCAGTGTGGAAAAGCCCAACCCCAGTGTGCCAGAGTTCGGAGGAATCTCATGGATTCTTAGGAAGTACACACACTGGAGGGGCATAACTTAAGTAATCTAAGAGTAGAAGTGAGAGTGCTTGACATAGTTGGAATAACTTAGTAAAACAGTGTAGAAGTAAAACTCTTAGGAGTGAAAAGGGATTTCAGGAATGGAAATAGTTCAAAGGAAATGCTAAGAGTAAAAAAACATTTTTTTTGAAAGCCATTCTGGGAAGAACAAAGATTCAACATACAATCACAAAACTTAGAGTGCCCAGATTCAAAAGCCATTTATTACTTAGTTCTAAGTAAAGACTCATAAATTTACAAACAAGGATCATGGGGTCGGGAACATAGAGAGCTCAAAATCAGAAAGAAAACACAAACATGGAAGAGGAGAAGCATATGGAACAACAGATGCACAGAACAAATAGGAGTCAATTAAACACAAACTACTGATTCAGAGACTTGACAAGTCATTCATGCTTGAAACAAAAATGGTAATATGCAGTAAAACATAGAGACATAATATGGGAATGGTCATGTTGAAGGCAGGGGTGTACTACACAGAATTATTCATGCCAATTAGGATCAACCAAATATATTAAAAGTTTATAACACTGACATGATCATACTAGTTGAGGGAGGTAATCAGGAACTAAATAAACATGGTGACCAGGTACCAAACAAGACAAGTGAGACCTAGGCATGATGATTACACACTTGAACAAGGAGGATATAATTTAAGCATGTTGAGTAAAGCAGTAAACAGGAAAGGCAATTGAATACAGAAGCCATTAATCTAGTGCAAAAGGAGACATTGATTAACAGACATGGAGCACATAGGGTGAGTTTCAGAACTGAAATAAGAACATACCAGTTAAGGAAGCAAAGTTTAGAATGTAAAGCAAGTAGAGTCCCACAGTCTAGCCTTGGCTTTCAGTCGGCTAGACAAGTAATTAGCACAAGTAGCAAGAAAGAAGAGAGAATTTGAGTGTGTGTGTGTGTAATCTGAACTAATTGTTCATTTTTGAGAGGTAAAACAAGAGTGTATTTATAACACTTTGGGAGTAGGACAAATAAGGTAAAACAATAAGAAATCAGTCAATTAAGGGTAATCACAGGGTCACAGAATCAATTAATATAAGGGAGTCCGGAATAGACTCCTTAATTAGGGGTAATTGATCAACGATAACGACAAGAGAGTTTAATTAAGGCAAGAATCCTAATCAGACCAAATAAAGGATTAGTATAAATCACAAAATCATACAGACGAGTAATTAAGGCAAGTGTGACCAATTAAAATTACAAGTAAGGAAACCAACAGAATCTATGCACACAAACTTAACAAGGCAAAATAATAGGGAATAATTAGTAAGGATCTTCAATAAATATTGGTTTTACAAAAAGAATCACCCAAATTTCATAATAGAAATTAAACTAAGTAAGACCTCAAAAAATATAGAACTTAGCCGGAAAGCAGGTTTGAACCCTAGCAGAGAATAATTAAGGCAAAATCACAAAAATACCGGATTTAACAAGAAAAAATGTTTAAGTTCAAAAGATAGAGTAAAGTAATACAACTGGTATAAAAAATATCGAAACAGAAGTTGAAGAAAACCAGTACATCATAGAATCGACTAGGGTTTGAACACCCGTATGAAAATCATTCAAAACGATGAAGAAACAAATACCTAAATATTGAGAACTCAGAAAAATCTTTAAAAACAGTTTGGGATGAACCCTAGCTTAGGAAGAGTGATAAAAAGCCGGAATAGTTAATTAAACAAGAGATTTTTAAAGAAAAACACGTAAAAGTTCCGAATCACCCCAGATCTATACAGATCTGAGATGGATCAACAATAAAGGACTAGGGTTTTCAAAAAAGTAATTGAGATGAGAGAATAGGTCAAGAACCCATAAATCTGTAATAAACAAGAAGAAGTTCTTACTCACAGGCGAAAAAATGGCCTGAGACAGGCTGATAAACAAAGTTTCAAACCAGAACCAGTTAGGGTTCCTCGAGATCTTCTCAAGGATCCATGAAATCGAATAGCCATGGCGTGTAGAAACCAGGTATGGTTGGATAAGGCATAGAAACATCATAAGGGGGAGGTTTTTGCCGGTGACGACATTTAGAACTAGGGTTAGGTCGAGCAAGAGTTGAGAGAAGAGGGAGATGATGAATGCGTGTAACGATTCGACCGGCCGTTTTGAGCTCTAGCGCGTTGTTCAGTGGTTTGAAGTTGTGAGCAGCTTCATTTCAGGTGTTATGACTTGCAGGTGTGGTCGTAATTGAATTTCGGGAAGTTTAGGGTTGGTTTGGAATGAAAATTCTCATTTCAGAAGCCTTAAGTTGGAGAAATCAACTAAGATTGGAATTTTGAGTAAACGACCTCCGAATCAGGATTTGAAGATTCCAGCAGGTTTGTATGATGATTTCAGACGTGGGTATATGTCCGGCTCGGGGTTTGGATAACCCGAGAGCGTTTCGGCGTATATTGTGGAAGTTAGCATTTTAAAAGGATTTCATGAATTTGGGCTTGAAGTGCATATCAGTGAGGTTGATTTCCGTTTGGGATTCCGAGTCTGGTAATAGCTCCGTATGGTGATTCTGGAATTGGGAACGCGATCAGAAGTGAATTTGAATGTCTGTAGGTCATTTTGGGGTCATTTGGCTAAAGATAGAAATTTGAAGGTTTTTGAGAAATCCGACCGGAAGTGGAAGTTTTGATATTGAGGTCGGAATGCGATTCCGGAAGTTGGAGCAGGTCCGTAATGTTGAATATGACTTGTGTGCAAAATTTGAGGTCAATCAGGTGTGATTTGATAGGTTTCAGAGTCGGATGTAGAAGTTTGAAATTCTAAGTTCTTAAAGAATTGGATTTGAGTGAGATTCGTGATTTCGGCGTTGTTTGATGTGATTTAAGGCCTCGAGCAAATCCGCATTATGTTTTGGAATAGGTTGGTATAATTGGACGGTGTCCCGGGGGCCTCGGGTGGATTCCGGGTGGTTAACGGATCAATATTTGAAGTTAGAGAAGGCTGAAGGTTGTTGTCATCTGGTGTAATCGCACCTGCGAGGCTTTGACCGCAGGTGCGGAGCCGAAGGTGCGGCTAAGGGCACCGCATGTGCGAGTTCTGGGCTGAAGCTGGGGAGGCCGCAGGTGCAGAATGGGTCACACCTGCTGAAATGTAGGTGCGGAGAATGGACTGCAGAAGCGAGAAATGCTGGGTTGAGTCAGAGCCGCACGTGCGATGGAATTTCCACAGGTGCAAAGCCGCAGGAGCGGCTATTGGACAGCAGATGCGAAGAGATGCCTGGGCAGAATGTTTTAAAGACGGGTTCTTGTCATTTCTCACCCATTTTTCATTTGTCATGGACGATTTTTTGAGAGCATTTCAAGGGGGATTTTCGTCAGGCATCAAGGTAAGTAAATTCCTTCCGTTTGTTAGATAAATACAAGATTATATGCATGGATTAGGCATGGAAATTGATAGGAATTTGGAAATTTTTTGAAGAAACCTAGAAAATGTAAATTTGGAATTTAGCCACGAATTTGAGTATGGAATGTAGAGTAAATTGCATGATTGAACTAGTAGGGCTATGGGTAGAATGTATCTTCGAGAATTTCGAATTTCTGGGCACGTGAGCCCGAGGGCATTTTGGTCTTTTCTCCGAGCGGGGTTGGGAAAGTATATAATCTGATTTTGTTGTGACTATTAGGATGAATTTTCATTGCTTTGCCATTATGTGGTAGTTTCGGAGCATTGTACGTCCGTTGGAGTCATCGGAGGGGCTTGGAAGCCGGTATTAGAATTTCGGAGCGAGGTAAGTCTCCTTTCTAACTTTGTGAGGTGGAATCGCCCCCCTAGGTGAATTAATTCAGTACATGCTATTATCTTCGAGGGCTACGTACGCACGAGAGTTCGTGCGTAGCTACTATTATGCCATGTCCGGGTAGCCTAGGACCCACTAGTATGCCTTATGTGTGTACCTGTAATCCTGCATGTAATATTAAACTACTAATATGACCGAAAACGTAATTGAATGTCTAAAAGAAAGCTAGAGTTCATATTGTTAAGATTCTAGAAAGAGAATTATTTTCGCTGTGGATATACGTGTACCTGGACTGGGTTGTATCATGGAGTATCACTAAACTTGACAAATGAATTTCAAAAACAAAGATTTCAAAACATATATTTCATGTTTCTTTTAATAAGGATTTTACCACTTTCCTGAGAAAAACTGCTTTCTTGATAAATACAGAATTATTATATGGATATGTATAACTTTGGGTGCCTGAGACGCTTGAGTGATTCGCGAGCAAAAAGACCCTATATTTGTGTATGTATTCATATGAGCACCTAAGTCGCAGGTATGATTCGCGAGCAGGCTAGCCATATTATTTTAACCGCGTCGCATGACCGATTCGCGAGCGAGGCAGATAGATGCATATATGGTTCGAGCCGATCGACCCTTCGACAGTGCACAATTTATTATTGTTGTTCCGCGCCGTTCGACCCTCGGTATTGCCTGCGCAGGATATTTGCTGCGTAGTTGTTATGATATTTGCCTGATTACTGGCCTGAAATATTAAATTATCGATTGAAATGACAGAGATTTAAAGTTATTAAAAAGACTTTTGGAAGAAGTTGTTCCTCCCCGTCGATTTATTATTTGATTAAATCACCATGTTGATTGATTGTTAATATGACGAAGTTATAAAGTGTTAAACGTGAACGGAGTTGAAAGATATTTAAATCATATTTTATAAATTTCCTATGATAAACCATGCTTAGTGTCACTCTTAAATATTTTAAATTGACTTTTAGTAAGTGTCTAATTTGACCTCTCGTCACTACCTCTCTGAGGTTAGGCGAGCGACTTACTGAGTACACGTTGTTTTTGTACTCATGTTATACTTGTTGTGCATTTTTATTGCACAAGTACTTTCATAGCAATGTGGAGGATTCGGAGAGTTAGGCGAGTTGCATCATCCGGAGGCGATCCGCAGCTGACAGAGTCCCCTTCGTACTGTATCTATTTCATTTAAATTTCCTTGTCCATTTGTATTTCAGACAGGCTTGTAATGATTGTATAAATTCTTAGAAATTGCTCATGCACTTGTGACACCGGGTTCTGGGATATGTATTGGGATATAATTGCTTAAATATAATTTTTAAACCATTATTTTTAATTAACAAACTTATATTTGATTATTATGTAATGAAGTGAAAGGAAGTATTTTCATAAATGTTTTAAAACGGAAAGTTATTTCAATTAATTAATGTTTTGGCTTGCCTGACCTTGATGTCCGGCGCCATCAAGACCTTAGGAATTTTGGGTCGTGACACGGCGGGTGAGGGAAAGAAATGAGAAGGGTTAGGAGGGGGGGGGGTATGTTAGGATTAATTATGGTAAGGATGGATATGAACCGTTGATCTGAATGATCAACGGCCACGATTGAATGAGGGGTATTGAGTCGGGCATGTGTATATTTGGGCCTAAGGGGTTTGGGCCAATATTAGGGTTGAATATTATAGGGGTTTTGGGCTGGTTTGATGGGTTAGGTCTGAAAATAAAAGGGGTCATTTATTAAATACGCAAGTAATTGATAAAATTAATTTATAAAATAATTAACAAATTTCAATAGAATCATCACAATGAGTTGCAGAATTATTAACTAAATTTCTATATAGAATGAGCACATCTGGAAAAGATTTTATAGGGAGATGAGGAACCATAAGAGATAGTAGCCGTGAGTCATAGGTAATGTCAATAGAAAAGTTATTTGTTTTACATTAAAGTTTACGTTCATCAACAGTACGCAAGCTCGGAAACGGGTCCAACATTTGGAAGCTCCTTAGTTCAATTCTTTGTTAGCTTTACTTATATCATATTTATTTGGCGTAATGGGTTCCTGACCACTTAAATTTGTAGGGTTTTTGAAAGACGATATATAAACTTTGAATTTTTCTATTTGAACACTTCCACTTGAGAAAATATCTACTAATAAACACTTATCATGATGCGTGTTGTTCAATCGCTGCTGACATGAAATTAATTTAATATTTTGTATGGTCACATCTTTTGTTCATTCACATTTGTGGACACCTGTATATTCAAAGTCCCATTTCTTTTTTTTTTCTTTTCAAATTAATTTTTTCTGCACATAACTCTTCCACTCCCTAAGAACCCACTAGAAAATGACCTGAAAACCTCCAGATTTTACCGGTCAAATATCTCCGGCGATTGTTTTTTCTCTCCCATCTAATACCTTTCACTGTCACTGTTTTATCATCTTCTCACCTACAAAATAAGAACCATATGCAAAAATTTCAAGTCCAATCTTTTACCGCCAAAAATCATGGAGAAAAAATCACAAACTTAGAGACAAATATCACCACCTCCAAGAATCAGAGAGAATTACTAGAAAGCGGCGAATAAATTTTACCATGATTGAAATCTGACCCAATTTTTTCTAGCAAATCAGCAAAAAATTTCAACAAATCAAAAAACTACGAACGCGGTTGCTTTTCAATTTTTTATTACCCATTCTTACTCAAAAAATCAGTCCCGAACTCTTCTATCTTCCTTGATCCGATGAATTTATTTTATGATAATGGATGTTGACTTTTCTCTAATACAGAATTTTTGAGTATGATTGATGGTTAATAATTGAAAAATAGTCCGATATATGGATTGAATATGGAGCTTTTGAGTTTGATTGATCAAAACTAGGTTATGACTTTAATTAAGAATAAAAGAGGGAAAAACAAAAAAGGAAGAAGAAGATAAATGGAGGGGGTGGGGGTGGGGAGATAGGTATGACAATTAAGGAATGGGAGAGGGCAAAGAGAAATGAGTAAAGAAAAGAAAGGGGTAGGGGTAAGTGTACGGGGATTGGTAAATAAAGCTGAATTTATTTTTCTATTTTTTAAATTAATTATTTATCTTTTTTTTTTAATTATGTATCGTATTCACTCACTTAATACCCGTGATTAACACGTAAATGGCCACATCAGCTATAATATTGCCACATAACCATAGTCAACGGTCAAATATGTCTATTAATAGACATTTTTTCAAGTAGAAGTGTTTAAATGCAAAAATTCAAAGTTCATGTATCGACTTTCAAAAGCACTATAAATTTAAGTGGCCAGAAAATTACTACGCCTGTTTATTTATTAAGCTGGAGTTTGTTCTTCCCACATGACCCAAAGAAAAGGATAGTTCGTGTGCTTTATTTCATATATAATCCTAATTTATCTTTTGAATTCAAGCAGTGGTGGGTTCATGTTGCAAAAATTGGAAAGCCCCCATATTTACAAAATCATTATGAAATCTTCTAAAATTATATAACTGAGAAAAATGTAGTTGGGTTTGGGGGAATGGGGTGGGGGGATTTTATTAATTAATAGTCCCTTACAAACTTAGCACAATTAAGAAAACCAATTCCAAGCATAGTTATCAAAATGAGTCTAGGCAAAGGACAAAAAAATACAATTAGCAAATTAAAGGACAACTAAAGCAGTACATTTAATAGTGATGCAAATCTTCATATATATCAAACCAATACTTTTAGCATGACATTATCATATGCTTGTTGAGCAAGTGTTATCTCTTTTAGCAATTGTAAGATGAGCATGATTCAGTCTAATATTTGAAATTCTAAAATATAAATTAAAATTATGACATCTCGACAACTCTTCGTTTTGATAAATTAATTTTAATTTTTTATATTTTTATGCATGATTTTTTTTATATTTGGTTGGGAAAAGTATATATTTGATGTCGATATTTTGAAGTAAGACAATTGCACCGATATATTTTTGTCTCGTGTCCCTGTAACGTCCAATTAATATAATAGTACATTTTTTGCCAACCACATATAATTCTCTTCTTATCCAATCTAAAATCACAAATGCTATATTTAATTTTTCAAGACTATCATCGGTATATTGGAAATCACTTCGAGTGTCCAAAAAATTAGGTGTCATTAAAAATAAGTATTATGATAAAAGTTGTAATCAAACTAAGTTTACAATGAAGCTGCATAACTCTTGAATGTGGAAACTCGATCATGCTTATTGTAATTGTGTGATTTATGATAATTAGTTTTTATCATTTCCTTTTTGTCACCTATATGTCAGTGACATCAATTTTTGTTTGTAAACATTGTAATGGATGTAGGTTTCTGTAATACATCTTTACATCTAGAATAATCCTAGTAAGTGTTTGGCTTTTCTTATTATGTTTATCTAAAGGAAAAACTAATAGCTTTCCGGGCTTCAATTCAATTTTAGGTAATGTTTCCCTCGAAAATACGAATAACAATTAAAGTTAATTTGTGATTTTAAAGATATGTGATCTAGTGTAATACTAATTGATAAACGAGTGATATAGAGTATAAATGAGAAGAATTGATGAACCAAACCAGTGTTACTCGGGCAGTACGGATCTCGAGCTCGATGACCTCGAGGGGGTAAAGGGTGATAAAGCAAGAACAATAAAGTAAGAGCAGTAGAACTAGGGAGCAATTCTGAAGAACAATGAGCGAGGAGGTAAGATAGTATATTCTTTGCCAATGATTAGATGAGATTACAATAAAGAATTCTATTGGTACAATTGTATAACAACCTAGTAAAGATTTGTACTAATTCGTACAAATCTATCCCGAAATTTGCGCCATGATCTTCGGGGACGTGGCGAGAATCTTGTCCTTTCCATAAGAAACTCATAACGGTATTGTTCGGCTTCGGTCGTACCTGGCTTCAATGCTCAACGAGCACCCAGGCCCTCGAACCTCTTATTCCACCTTCGAACCCAAGCTCGACCTCTTCTGAACTTCTGCCCTCGAGGCAACATCTCGAGCCTACGATATCGGGCTTCCTGATTTTGACCATATACAGATAGTCCCAGTGTTTATTAGAATGAAATGACAAGAAACGATTTTGAATTTTTGAGTTTTCGAAGTCTCCGATGGTGACATCATTCCCATGACGCAAGGGTTGAAACGACCGAAGCGTCCCATCGGTTCTCTTCCCCAAATCCTTAAATTCATGTCAGAACCGGTCGGGCATCAGTGTCAATGAACAGTCGTCGATTTTCTCTATATATATTCGTTTACACTTCTCATTAGGAACTTTCGCTTTTATTTGCAACACCTCTTTTCTTCTCTAACTTCCCTTTCGCCAACAACTCCTCAATCGTATCAACTTTAAAACCTCCACGACTTACCATCTTATTCCTTCTTCTTCTAAAAATCAATGCAAAAACTTCCAAATCTGTTCTTCAGAAAGAAGGAACCTCCTCTTCTTCCCCTCATCCGGCCAGCGGTAAACCGCCGGCGCTCCATGAGATTGTTCCTAGTGGTTGCACTTTAAAGAAAGACTTCACCGTAAAAAATCCACCCGATGTTCCCAGTCGATGTGAACATGCCTCGAGGTATATATGTTCGATATCGAAGGTCCACATCGATACTCTGAAGAAGGACTATGGTTGGGGGGAAGAGGTCGTGGTACAGATCCCCACCCAAGATGAGGATATTACTGCCACGTGGAGGGTTTTTTAAGTGTGTACACTTACTCCTTCACGTTGGGTCCCCTTGATCCAATAGTGATTGATTTCTGTGACAAGTATCAAGTTACTCTTGGCCAGATCCATCCGTCTTTCTGGAGCATTGTGATAATGCTTCGATACTTCACCAGCAAGGCCGAGGGGCTCGGGATTACCCTTGGCCATCTTATTCGTTTGTACCGGCCTCAACTTTTCCGAGGACTGATTAAACTCCAACGTTGATCGACCAAATCTTTCTTCACCAGTAATGACGAGGATAGAGATCGATGCTGGATGAGCCGTTTCATCCGAATAAGGACCATCGATGTCATCCCCAAAGAGCGAATATCGTTCCCCGAGATGTGGAACTTCGACTGTAAGTGGAGCCCATTTCTTTTAGCAAATTTTTACACTTTTACTATACTTTGACTATCATTCTTCCTTATATTTTGCAGCGGTCCCTTGGATTCCCCACGCGATCCCCGATCTTGAGGATTGGGTCCGAAAGCTAGCCGCCACCGCATCGTATGACAAACGCAAGTGGCGTGACCTATCGAAGGGCAAGTGGGAAGCCAAATACGATGGTAAGGTTTCTGATATTTTCTTTCTTATCGGGGTTGCTTCATTTTCTGACACTTAGCTTCTATTAATGCAGGCATTGGAGATTTCTCTGAGATGAGGATGGCCCCTCATGGGGAGAAAGCCAAATTTCTGACCTCGAAACCGAAGAAAGACAATAAGAGGAAAAGGCCTTCGAAGCCCGAAGATCCTCAAATCAAAACGGGGCCTGCTCGGAAGTGCAGGACTAACGTCATCCCGGGGGATACAGATTCATCCCACTAGTTAATGGAGGAGGACGACGATGAGGGCAAGGTTTCGACTTTAATGACTCACACTAGGAAACCGGCCGAAGCTGCCAAGTCCTCCAAGCCAGAGGTTACATCCCGAGGCGAGGAGACCTCGAAGGACAAAGCTCCTGGATCGCCCGAGATGGTGATTGTTCTGCAGTCCCCAACGAGTACTCAAAAAAAACAAGCTCCAAGATACCCACGACCGAACAGAGCACCTCGGGTGACCTGCCTGGGGCCATGACAATCGATCTTTCTTCCTCATTACCGGCCTACTCCGAAGAGGCCATAAGGGATGCTCAGGCCCTGAAAAATGCCCAAGTTAGGCGAGTCCCTAGTGAGGACGATCCTTTCCAAGGTTGTTTCACCCGGGTCGATGAAGCCGATCTTGCTGATGTAACCTCGACCTTCGAAGAGGCCCAACGCCTTTTCTCCAGTGTAAGTTCTAGTAACGTTGTAATTTCTTTAATGTTACAATCTCCTCCTTTGCTTAACTGAACATTCCTTTCTTCTCTGTAGGCGTTCAACAAATTCAAGGCCGAACTAAGTCAATGTAAGGTCAAGCTGCACAAGTCATTGGGCGAAGGGAATACCTAAGACTCCTTTGCGATAAAAAGGAGGAGGAGCTGAAGAATCTTCGGTCAGAATTGACCAAGGCTCGTGAATACAAGGATGAGCTGGAGAAGCAGGTAACCTTTGTTTTGAAAGAATACGGGCTTCCTTTCCCATCTTCGTAGGCTAACACTTCGATGTCTCAACTGCAGCAAAAGGTGGATATGCTTGAGCGGCTTCAAGATGAGGTCGATCAAGTCAACTCCGAATGTAATAAATGGAAAGTGAAGAAATACACCTTGGCTGCAGAGAAAGAAGATGCACTGGAGAGAGTATCTGCCCTTGAGATCCAACTTCGAAATGTCCAAGAGAGCAGTTCGGTCCTGGACGGCAGAATTATCGAGCTCGAGGCTGTTCTTGCAAAGGACGAGGCCGAAGCTACGGAAGCCCGACCGAAGTCAAGGAGATACAGACCACGGCTGTCAGAATGGTCGTCGTGTATTTGAAGGATACTGCAGCTTCTCAAATGGAGCTGAGAGAAATTGTTGCTCGGGAAAAATGAAGTAATGACTATGCCCGGTGCCTATCTTGGAGGGAAACTCTCGAGGAGATCCATGCCAGGGGCTTCGATCTCTCCAAAGAGATAAAACATGCTAAGGCAGATGAAGTTGATGCCAAATTCGTTCTCACCTCTGATGATGATGATGATGTTGAAGAAGACCAAGGTGGGTCCGGAGATGAAGAGGAGATCGAATGAGAGGCTGCTCCCGGGGAAGAGGCTGGCCCCGAAGGAGAGACAGACCCGAGGGAAATCACTAACCCGGGGGGATGCCCCCCTGGTGTAAATTTTTTTTCTATATTTTGTAATTTTTTTTTTTGCTGAAATCCTTTGTAAGACCTTTTGAATGTATGAAAAAGGAGTTTCCTTGGTTGTTTTTCTTAGCTTTCGATTTTCTTCAAAGTTTGCTTGATTTTTGACACTATAACTTTTGATAGTTTAGTGTGCATCAGCTCAAATTTGGGGTAAGTTAAACCCTTAGGTTTACTGATAGAATACCTCTTAAGGTTTTTATCCTCGGGCTAAGCTTTAAGTCAATTTGATGTGAGCTCAGGGTGATGGGATTCTCGAGTCCGAGCTGAGAAAGGTCTCGAGCCCCGTGTGCTTTGGACTATATTTTCTTAAATATTGGCTCTTGAGCTTTAATATTGGACCTTAGGCTCTTTTAGGTTGGCCCTTAGGCTCTTTTAGGTTGGGCCAATTCGGCCTCTAAAGTGGCTATAATATTTCCCTCTTTCTGGCTAAAAGACTAAGTGAAAAATTTGGTATGCCTTAGCATGTGTTTTTTGTACTCGTTGGATTTTTTGAAGGTTCGATCGATTGGGACCTCGTTTGTAATTTGTTGTGTAATGATAATTGAATACCTCTTGAGGTTTTTTTTTGAAGGATGATTTTATCGAAGCCTCAAAATTATTCGAGGGCTGGTGTCGAAGCCCTTTATCATTTGCTTTTGCGAGGGTACCCTGATTTAATCGATTTTTGGAAGTGTTCGAAGGCCTTTAATTTTATGGCGGAAGTCAGACGTTTACGATCCGCATTATTTCGGCCGTAGCTTTTTTATATGACCGTAGTCTTTCATATGGTCGTAGCCTTTCATATGGTCGTAGCCTTTAGTCCCCGAGTATGATGGCCTTGGCTTTTATATATAGCGGATGCCTCTTTGAGGTCTTATGAGTTCGAGTTTATGATGACTCGATATATCGACTATCGATGACAGTCCCCGAGTATTCGGGTGCTTTTGCGTTCTGGCCCTTAAGCCGTTTCTCGTAGATTTATAAGTGTGAAAATCGTATAATAGTAGACTTCTTTGAAACACAAATTGTTTTGATATAGCAAGAATGCTTTTTTGAATAATTGATACATGCGTACATGTTTTGCCGTTGGGGGATCGACTATTCTACATGGATACGGTTCATTTGACTGTTTGGCGCACTACAAATTTTTCCTATCGAGGCCCTCTTTGGCGTGAATTGTTTTCTTCGAAAGTACAACCTCCGAGGGTGATTCCCCCCAGTATTCGAGGTTGATTGAAAATAATCTTTGAATACTTGTTGAATTCCCCTTAGGTAGCATATAAGTGTTGCCTCGTTAAAAACCTTGATGGTAAAACCCATTTGGGATAAAATCCGATCTAAGGGAAAAAGAGTGCAACGCATGCTTTAAAACCTAAGGTCTTCGATTTGAAGGCTACTTTGATGTCTCCAATCGAACACCTACAAGGAGTTAGACTTCAATATAAATTCAAATGGGGAGAAGGTCATACCTTAGCAATAATATCATTTAAGCAGTGATATGTTACAATTATTTGGTAGTTTCTCACCTTCCATTGTGCTAAGTTTGTAGGATCCTTTCCATACGAATCCGAGGACTCGGTACGGTCCTTACCAATTGTGGCCTAGTTTCCCTTCGATGGGTCTCGAGTATTGAGGGTGACTTTCCTTAGAACTAAGTCCCCGACTCCGAAATGGCGAAGGTTCGCCCTTCTGTTGTAATACCTCTCGATTCTTTGCTTTTGCGCGGCTATTCGAACTAGTGCGGCTTCACGTTTTTCATCTAGTAGCTCAAGACAAGTGTTCATAGCCTCGTGGTTCGAAGACTCGATAGTATGCTAAAACCTGATGCTGGGTTTCCCCACCTCGACCAGAATCAATTCGGATCCATACACCAAAGAAAATGGGGTTTCCCCCGAGCTCGACTTCGACGTTGTTCGATATGCCCATAGCACCTCGGGAAATACTTCTCTCCATTTCCCTTTAGCATCATTCAACCTCTTCTTCAGGATTTGAATGATAGTTTTGTTTGTGGACTCGACCTGGCCATTTGTGCTTGGGTGATAGGGCGTCGATAGAATCCTTTTGATTTTATGGTCTTCGAAGAATTTTGTCACTTTGCTGCCGATGAATTGCTTCCCATTGTCACATACTATTTCGGTGGGTATCCCGAACTGACACACGATGTGCTCCCATATGAAGTCAATGACTTATTTTTCTCTTATTTTCTCGAAAGCCTGTTCTTCTACCCATTTTGAAAAGTAGTCACTCATCAAAATAAATTTATCTTTACCTGGCGCCGTTGGTAGGGAGCCGACGATGTCCATCCCCCATTTCATGAATGGCCACAGGGATAGGACTGAATGGAGTTGTTCACCGGGCTGATGGATCATCGGTTCACACCTTCAAACGAATTCATTAGTATCTTTTTCCATGCTATCCCAGTAATATCCTGCTCTAATTACCTTGCGAACCAAATAATCCGCACCCGCGTGGTTCCCACAAGTGCCTTTGTGGATTTCTCGCAATACATAATCGGTGTCTCCCGATCCTAAGCACACTGCCAGTGGTTCGTCGAAGGTTCTTCTGTATAATGTTCCATTTTCATTAAGCGAGAATCGAGTTTCTTTGGCTCGTAAGGCCCTCGACTCCTTTGGGTCCGAGGGGAGCTTCCCGTGCTTCAAGTATTCGACGTACTTATTCCTCCAATCCCACGTCAAACTTGTTGAATTAATTTCTGCATGGTCTTCTTCGACCACCGACCTTGACAATTGGACGACAGTCCCGAGAATATATCATCTTCTTCGATCGACGACCCCAAATTCGTAAGTGCATCGGCCTCATTGTTCTATTCTCGGGGTACATGGTCCAGTGTCAATTCCTTGAAGCGGGGCAATGTCACTTGAAGTTTTTCTAAGCACCTTTTCATTCAATCTTCTCGAACTTCGAAGATTCCGTTTACTTGGTTTACTACCAAAAGAGAGTCACACTTGGCCTCAATGACCTTTGCTCCTAGGCCCTTGGCAAGTTCGGGACCTGCAATCATGGCCTCATACTCGGCCTCGTTGTTAGTCAATTTAGAAGTCTTGATAGATTGCCTAATGATATTTCCTGTAGGCAGTTTTAAAACAATACCGATCCCGGACCGTTTCACATTCGAGGCACCGTCTATAAAGAGGGTCCATATACCCGAAGACATACCCGTTTTTAGCAAAAGTTCCTTTTCTACTTCGGGTACAAGGGCAGGCATAAAATCAGCTACGAAGTCTGCCAAAATTTGAGACTTGATAGCCGTTCAGGGTTGATAATCGATATCATACCCTCCAAGTTCGATGGCCCATTTGTCCAATTGGACCGTTAATTTGGGCTTATGCAAGACATTTTGAAGTGGGTATGCAGTTAGTACACATATAGGGTGACATTGAAAAAATGGTTTTAATTTCCTAGATGCGCTTATTAGTGCAAGTTCTAACTTTTCTAAATGCGGGTACCTGGTTTCAGAATCTCCTTGGGTCAGACTTATATAGTAAGCAGGAAATTGAGTACCTTGTTCTTCTCGAACCAGCATTCCACTTACCGCTACCTCGAACACGGCTAAATACAAGTAGAGTTTTTCATCCTCATTCGGAGTATGAAGCAAGGGTGGGATCGAGAGGTATCGTTTTAACTCTTCTAAGGCTCGTTGACACTCCGGAGTCCATGCAAAATCGTTCTTCTTATTGAGTAGGGAAAAGAAATGATGACTTCGATCTGATGATCTCAAGATAAACCGACCTAGGGAAGTTATCCATCTAGTTAGTCGTTGTATGGCTTTCATATTGTCTACGATGGTGATTTCCTCGATGGCTTTGATTTTGTTGAGGTTGATCTCGATTCCCCTGTTCAACACCATGAAACCTAAGAACTTGCCCGAGCTGACTCCAGAAGCGCATTTCTCGGGGTTGAGTTTCATGTTGTATTTTCTTAAGATATTGAACGTTGCCTTCAAATGATTCAAATAGTCCTCTGCACGTAGGGACTTAACTAGCATGTCATCAATATAAAATTCCATAGATTTTCCTATCTGATGTTCGAACATTTTATTAACTAGGCGTTGGTATGTAGCCCCTGCATTTTTTAGCCCGAAGGGCATTATGTTATAGCAATATGTACTATACTTCGTGATAAAAGAAGTCCTTTCTTGGTCCTACGGGTTCATTCTAATTTGATTGTACCCGAAGTAGGCATCAAGAAAAGTAAGGATCTCGTGGCCGGCAGTAGCATCGATCAAACGGTCAATGTTGCGCAATGGGAAAGAGTCTTTAGGGCATGCCTTTTTCAAATCTTTGTAGTCTACCCACATTCTAAGTTTGTTTCCCTTTTTAGGGACTACTACTACATTAGCTAGCCACTCGGGATATTTTACTTCCCTAATGGACCCTATCTTAAAAAGTTTGGTTACCTCGTCTTTGATGAATGCGTGCTTTAGCTCGGGCTGAGGCCTCCTCTTTTGTTTCACCGGTTTAAATATGGGATCGACACTTAGCCTATTGGGTGGGGGGGGGTTATCTCCGGTGGGATCCCTGTCATATCTAAGTAGGACCAAGCAAAGGAATCAATGTTATCGATAAGGAATTGAATGAGTTTTTTCCTGAGTTCGGGGGTTAATCATGTCCCCATGTATACCTTTCGTTCGGGTAGATACTCAATCAATATCACCTGCTCAAGTTCCTCGACCGTGGACTTCGTCGCATCTAACTCGTCGGGGCTACGAAAGCTCGAGGGATAAGGAAATCTTCCTCTTTGTCCTCGACCACCTATTCCTCGGGCTCAATCGAGGATATAGACTGTGATTGCTATTTGGATACCTGTTTGTCCTTGATGCTCGACTTTTTTGATGTAGAGGGCCTCGATACTGGTGCCAAGTCATGGACTGCAAACATCTCCTTAGCTGCGTGTTGCTCTCCATATACCGTTTTCACGCCATCTTTTGTTGGGAACTTCATCATTTGATGAAGGGTTGATGGCACTTCCCTCATGCTGTGGATTCACGGTATTCCAAGCAAAGAATTATACCTCATTCACCTTCGATGACATGAAACTTCGTGTCTTATATGGTTCCGGCCACGTTTACTGGGAGGATGATTTCCCCCTTCATTGTTTCACTTGCCATGTTGAAGCCATTCAAGATTCTAGATGCTGGTATGATTTGGTCAAGCAACCTGAGCTGCTCCACGAACCTCGACCTGATTATATTTTTCGAGCTACCTGGATCCCCAAGAACACGTTTTAATTGAACTTTATTTAAAAGAATAGAAATTACCAGTGCATCGTTGTGCGGCTGAGATAAGCCCTCGGTGTATTCCTCATTGAATGTGAGGGTGTCCTCGGGCATGTAGTCCCGAGTCTGGTTCTCCCTTGTGATTGATGTTTAACCAAAGAATTGGATTCTTAGTGAAAGCTATTTTAAGAAGTACTCGGGCTTCTTATAACCAAAGACATTAGCTAATAATAGCATTTAGACTTGTAAAAAAGAAAGCAATGAGATAGCATAAAAGTAAGTATATTTCGGTAGTGGTTCGAACGTGTCCATACAAGTGAGATTTTACTACTTTTTATAGGTAATTTCTTAATATAACGTCTACTCTTCTTAATGATTGAGAATTAATGAATATTTATATTATTAATGTAACATTACAATAGGTAATCGTAACTGTTGCATGAAGATTCTGTAACGTTTAGCTCATTGATTGAAGATCTATGAATCTGCCCTTTATTCTACCCTGGTTCATTCTGACCGTGTCTCTTCCACTTGTCGATTAGACTGGAGCTTCCGCTTCTAATTATCTTGTGGGTGTTTACCCCGTACGTCTTTCCAAGATTTTATCCAGCTGCCGGCCTTTCATTGTTCCACGTATATTGCTTTGTCATCCAAGATATTACACGTGTAATGTCTATTTTTACCAATACATATAGTCCTCCCACTTACCATTTATTTTTCAATTGAATATTTGGTAAGTGGATACACATTTATGGCGGGAATGTTTTGCCGTCGTTTTACTCATGTCATTGCATCTGTCTTTAAACGTACGCTTTGCTTGTCACTTCTATTAAATTCATATGCCACATGGTGATTCCAGATTGGTTTTGCAATTCATCAGCGCATTTTAGGGCTTTTTCCGGCTGCATCAGACATGAAGTGACAGTTTTAATAATGACTTTCACATCAGTATCTTTCCATTTTTTGACGGTTGCCTTCGTGTATAAATACCCATTTTTGCCTTTACTTCTACGAAAAACTTCTAACACTTTTTTGCTGCTTGCAAGTCCTTCTTTCATGCAAATATGTATTCTTTAAACCAAGACCCCAAAAAATTAATAATAGTCGATGAACTATCTCCTTCTTGTGCTCCGATCCGGAGTAGGAGGGGCAGTAGATTAAGGAGTTTGGGCTCAACACCTTCTAGAGGGTCTTCTTCTTCTCAACGTAACATTACTCCTCCACCAACTTCTAGGGTTATTGTTACTCCATCTTCTTCTAGGGCTAGAGCTTCTAGATCATCTTCTAAGAGTAGAGAGTCTAGTGAACCACTTCGCGAACTAGGTAGATGAGATTTTACCCACTAAATTTTCTTTCGTAAATGACAGTGAAGCCATAAGAAAACATCTTTCTTCCATGACGTCTCATGATCGCATTGATTTTTACCCTACTCAAATTACTGAGGGTTTTATTTCTCTTGTGCGCAGAGACTGTTATTGGAAATTTGATTTTCCAGTCTTGGTCCCCAATGAAAACCAAAGGATAACTTATTACAAAGCAAGCTATTCTTTTGTATATACCTACCCTTTTACTTTGGGTTTCAGGCCTTCCATCGATCTTGTCATTATAGAGTTTTATCGATTTTTTAACGTGTGTTTGGGACAAATCGGTCCTATCGTCTGGAGGGCAGTAGCATGCCTCAGATATTTGGCTAACTTAGCTTCACTTCCTTTTATCTTTTATCATCTTATTCACCTCTACTCTCCCAAGTTATTCCGCCAAGGAATCTTTACTCTTGTGGCTAGGAGTAAGAGAGTTTTAGTCAATCCTAATGATGATAAAGATAGAGGTTGGTATGTCAGGTTTGTTGCTGCCCCTACAGGTGGATTAGTAGGTGAAGAAAATTTACCCTTCCTTGAGAAGTGGAACTTTACACGTAAGTTTTTGTTTACTCACTTATTTCCTTATTCTTGATAGATGTTTAGTACCGTGACCATTTTTGTCTTTTTTTAGTAACCATGGGAACCGTCGAGGGGATTTTCGGTTTTCGTGGTTGTGTAGAAAAATTATTGTTGATCTCTCCGATCGATGAACATTCTTGGAAATACCTTTCTCCATGGTTTGGTTGGAAATTAAAAACTCATGGTAGGTTTTTTTTAACGTTTCCCTTTTCTCTCTTTTTCAAACTTCTCTAATCCCTTTTGTTCATTAGGGTTTCCCGCTCGTGGTGTCACCACTACTGCTATAACTACTTCGAAGCTCTCTTTGACCAAGGCTCAAGAAATTATCTTAAATTCTTCTTTGTCAAAAAGGAAAGTGGATAGGACTCAAACTTTAGAAGATGAGGAGGAGCAGGAGGAAGGCTCGTTGGTTCATAGGCCACGAGCAAGAAGAAGAGTCATGTTTGATGACGACTCTGCTCCCCTTACTAGTCCATCTTCCGTGCCTGAGCCCGATCATTCTACCCCTGCATAATCTGAGGAGGAAACTCCTTCTGCAGCCACTGAGTCAATTGAGCAATTGTTCCATCAAGGTTTTGGATCAATTTCAAAGGAGATGCCTCTTTCTATCTTTCCTCCTTCTGCTCCAGTGGAACTTCAGTCTGCCATGCAAGTTGTTGTTTCTGCTTCCCCGTCTGTGCCACCCATGGCTCCTTCATCTACCCCTACTACCGTGCCTTCTATTATTGAAGTAGGGTCTTCTAGAAATGGGGAGATGAAGCGAATTATGATCGAGGTTCCAGCAAGGTAGCCTCTTAAAGAAATCAGGCCAGGCGGATGTGTGGTTGAAGCCTTTGATTGGCCCGATTGAAAAGTTAAAATTGGAAAGTCATAGCTCCTTAACATGGATGAATGAGATTGTACACTCATCTTTGAAGGTAACCTTCCTGTTATTTCTTCTTAATACTAGCCTTTGCCGTATCTAATTTTCCTTTTCTTGTGTAATCAATCTCATTGGTACAGATTTGATGAATAGGATCGTACATATGGAGCAATTAATGAATGACCACCATACCGAGGCTGATAACTGGAAGGAACAATTTGAGAGCCTTCAACTTGATATGGAAGTAGTAGAAGAGGAAAAGTGCACCTTAGAGCAGCAGGTTAGAGCAATTTCAGTGAAATTTTCCATCGAGAAAGCTTCATCAAGTCAAGTAGGCAAGGATAAAAACATCCTGGAGTCTTCCTTTACAGAGCAGCTTTCCCATGCTACTGAAGAGATAAGAAGCTTGAAGGATTTGTTGGTCCAGAATGAGGCTTATGCTGGTGAACTTGTGCAATCACTTACTCATACCCAAGAGGACTTTCGTGAATCTTCAAACAAGATTCAGTTTCTAGAAATATCTCTTGCCCCTTTGCAGGCTTCTTATGATGCTATCGTGGTTGAAAGAGATGAGCTGAGAGTCGATATTGAACAACGGGAGAAATATTACGAGGTTCTTGAGGATAAGGCAGTTGTTGACGTGAGTTAGGCTTATTTGAATGCCCGGCTTGACACATTGACGGAAATGAGCCAAGAAAATTTTGACTTAGAAGCTAAAATTTCCAAGACTAAGGAGACGATTGAAAAGTCTCGGCAAAGTCAAAAATTTTCATCACCTGAAGTTGAAGTTCCAATGGGTGATGAGATCGTGCCTGATGAAGCTGTTGCCCAAGCCTTGCCATCTCAAGCTGCTCCTCCTGCTGATGAAGATAATCTTCCCAGTGCCTAGTGAAAGATTATCAACCCCTCTTTTTCTTTTCTTTTTTGGAACAATTGGTGGTTACCCCCGGTCCCATTTAGGGGTGAAGTTTGGTTTAGTAAGTCCCCAATGACAACTTAGGGGCAATTTTGTATAAATAAATTTGGTTTGGACTAAGTTAATACTTAGTTTCTACCGTCGTATAATATTAATATTTCTCAGCATGACTTGTGTTTTTTTGAGTTTTCGTCTTACTCTTAAGTGTTTGCATGCTTTACATTCGGGTTTTTGTTTCACCCTTTTTAACTTTGCATTAAAAATTCTTTAATACTTCATGTCTTTTTTAAACAAGCACGATTTATAAAAGAGAGCCCTTTTACGAACGACACTTAATGAAGAAGACGTCTCAACTTCATAATGGTGTAAACATACAAAAGAGAGATAGGAATTCACATGTTTTTCCGAATAATGTTTTGCAGAAAGTTTTTATATTATTCGAACTTTTGTAATATTTTACATGTGTTTGAGCATCGTCTATGACTCTTTCTTTACTGTTTTCATTTACAACAGGTTTTGAATAAACACGGGAGTATGAATTTCTTCCTGTAACTAAATTCTGCCTTTAACCTAAACATTCTTTTATATTCACGAGTATGTTTTGTAGGTTTCTGAATAAGGCTTTGTGTTTTTTTCTTTGGTTCTTTGATTTTGCTCGTAAATTTTGATTTGTTGGGAAAATGGATCTTCAGGCTTGAACTTTGACTCTTTTGATAGTCTTCTTTGCCTCTTCCATACTATATAGTCCCCTAAGTGTTTGAGCTTTGAAGAATGAAATCTCGAGTACTTGAATATTCCTTTCTCATGGTCCTTTTCCTGAAAAGGAAAAACATACAGGACTCGAAGGTATATAGTTTAGATGATGACTGCTTAACCCTTTGAAACATCCATCAGAAAGTTGTAATCCTAGACCGGAAATTCAGTTTTTGCCTCGTGTTTATTCAGGTCTAATATCATAATCTTTTTGCCTATCATATAAAATGATTAGTATAATTTTAACTGTTCTAAATAAAATTGAATGTAATGATACCTGACTGTGGGTATTTCTTTTCCTTAGAAGTAATATTTCTTCAAGTGAACAACATTCTAATTTGTTGGTAAAATTCTGTCATCCATGGTTTCCAGCTCATAAGCACTTTTTCCACTAATACCACGCACTTTGTAGGGTCCTTCCCAATTTGGATTTAATTTTACTGCTCCAGCCTCCTTTGTCGATTGAAAAACTTTCGTAAGGACAAAGTCTCCAATTTTGAAATACCTGAGGTGAGCTTTTCTGTTGTAATATAGCTCTACGATTTTCTTTTGAGCTGCCATGCATATTAAAGCATCTTCTCTCCTTTGCTCGAGTAAATCCAAATTTGTCCTCAATTCATCATTGTTTGTTTATTATGTTGTTGTTGTGAATCTCATGCTCGGTTTACCAATTTCCACTGGTATTAGAGTTTTTGAGCCGTAAACAAGCGCGAATGGGGTTTCTACCGTGGCTGTCTTTGCAGTAGTTCTAGTATGTCGGGTCGTTCGTTGTGTTCTGTTAGTTCTGAATTTTGGTTCTTCGACCTAGTCAGTCGACTATTTTGTATAGAGTTATTAAGTTTGAATTTTCAGTTATTCGACATAGTCGGTCGATAGTTAGGTCTTTATGTTGATTTCATGAAAAAAACAAAGAGATTACTTGAACTGTTTATATAGTTAGTCGTACATTTAGTTGTTATTAATCATGATAGTTTAGCGACGTTCGTTTAAATTCTGTTTCGAGCATTAGCTTGTGAAATTCAGTTGTTGTTCCATGTTAGTTTGCACAAATCGAACTCATTCTAATCTAGTTGCATGAGTACTTAGTTCGATTACATTTTGAGTCTTGTTTCTACTTTGCTAGCTCGTATTTGGTTGGAGTTTGCGTGTATAAGCTGAATTTCAGTCATGTGTAGATAAAAGTTGAATACTTGAGTTTAAAGTACATGGTTGTTGGGTATTTTACTGTTTAAACATGCTGAAAACACAACTGCTCTGCTTTGTGACAAGATTTTGGTGAAAAATGGATTGTTTTGGCACACAAAAGTTAGTCCTTTTGGACAGATTTTTTATGAACCAAAATCTGAACAAAAGGAATTATTTTTCCTACTTAAAGAGGTCATTTTTCAAACTTAAGGGGACAATCGATCAGACAATTGTTGAACATCTTTACACACTAAAACAAAACACAACTTTGAGAGTAAAAATCAGCAGCTAAACATATCCAATAGCAACCTGAAAATTCTGAGATTGGTGAGCGTTTCTTAGAATGCAAAATTTGTAAGAAATAGAGGGATTCTGGTCAATTTTTGGGGCAAATAGCTACTAATTTCAAGCTTTGTACCGCTAGGATATTTCTGGTTGATCCTCTTGGTTTTGTAATCTACCGTTTGTTGCTATTTTTGCGGCTTCGCTGTTGCCGTTCTGCTGCCCACCTTTTGATTTTGGAAAGAGCTGACTTTGTTGTATTTGTTCTTCTTTCTTCTGTCCAGGTAACTTTCGGACCATGTAAACTCCTAAAATCAAGTTGGAATGAAAGGAATGATTCCTGGAAATATTAGTAGCTTCATTCGTAGTCTTATTGTATTTCATTTTTACATGCTCCTGTGTGTTGGATAATGTTATGACAGTATGTTAGTTAATTAAACTGGGTCAAGCATTTTTAGTCTTATGCCAAAGTTTAGGATATAATTCTTCTTGGCTCTCAGTTGTGTGGTTGTGTGAAAGGAGTATGTATTAAATTTTGAACCCATGTAGTTTCATGTTTGTCCCTATGTTTGTTGCCAAGCTAAAAAAAAAAATTCTTTCTTCTTCTTTTCATTTGCCACTGTTTGGTCATAGTTATGATTTTATTTTAAAGCTAAATGGTCTCATTTTCAGTAGTCTTGTTTAGACACTCACAAATGGAGTTTTCAGTTAAGGTTGAATGAATATGGTGAATATAGGTTCTTCGTTTTTTTTCAATAAAAGAAGTTTTTCACATATAATTTGTTATGGCCATTTGTTCTAAAATAGAGTGTGGGACTACCAATGTACTTGTCTTCTTGATTGAGCATGAGATGGACTAAATTTCTTGATTCATATGAAAGTCTCTCTATTACCATGATTTAGCATGTTAAAATTCAAAGGATATTTTTATATAAGTTGTTACAAAGATTATTTGCTAGCTTCAGTTGACCATTTGGTTATTAGAGTTGGAACACATAAGTCGAACATCATATGCAAGTTAATAAATATTTAGCTGGCCTGTTTCTTTTAATAAATTCCAGCAGCCCAAAAAGCTCTAGAATTCATAAGCTAGTTCATTTCTCTTTTAACAAGAATTTAACTCATTTCTTTAAAATAGATAGAGTTGGTCCAAAATTTATTTGCATAATTTTCCCAATGATAAGGCTAGAAAGAATAAAGATTTACGTTACTAATTAAATTAACTCATTTCCGTCTAATTAATTTAAACACTAGGCAATTAGTAGGCGCACTTTGACTTCACGGAATCGCTTGCGTAGCGTGATGTTTAACATTCAATAAATTAGTTAAATAATCTCATATCATACCTATTTTTAGTTAATCCTTTGCCAAAATCGTGGATTCGCTTGCCTAGAGCGATAATTGACTTTTAATAATTTTCAAAAAATAATTTTCTCAAATGTAGTAATTTCTCGAAAGTACTACAAATAATTGATTGTCATGATTTTGGATTCGCTTGCGAAGCGCAATTATGATAAGTTAATTAATTTTGTTATTCGTTCATGCATTCGCTTTGCGTAGCGTGGTTATGACAACGTTATTTTGTCCAATATCATTTTTTGATAAATCTAATAATCAAGAAGTAAAAGCGGATAGGTAAAACATGAAAATCTTATAATTCACAGTTTGTTCAAAATTAATTCAAGCCAAGTTTAAAGTCAATAAAGCGACCGTACTAGAACCATGAGACTCGAGGAATGCCTTACACCTTCTCCCCGATCAACAGAATTCCTTACCCGAACTTTGTTTTCGGGGACCGATAAAAATAGATTCAAACCTTCCTTGACTAGGGATTCAAATAAAAGGTGACTTGGAACACCGAAAAATCAATTTCAAGTGGCGACTCTGTAAATAAAATAATCCCTATTCAAATTTGTCACTTTAATTGGAAAAACTCTTTAACCCACAATCCATAACATGCAATATCTTCTTCTGGGGGTTAGAAAGGGATGTGACAGGTTGCGCCTCGAACTGGTCCTTCGCTCTTCGGCGTATGGCTGATATATCTCCTTGTTCGGCCTCGATTCCCTATCCACTTCTCTCGAATATTTTGCTGCTAGTCAGCTTGGATAAACCGAGCCCAAAGGGGCTCCCAACTGATCATCTTCGACCCTGATCTTCGACTGATATTTGTTATGCACATTCGCCCAAGTGACAACGGGATACTCGATCAAATTCTGCTTTAACTACCTCGATGCTATCGAGCTCCGCTCATTTAGCCCTTGAGTGAAGTCTTGAACAGCCCAGCCATCGGAGACTGGTGGTAACTTCATTTGTTCCAACTGAAACCGGGATACAAATTCCCTTAACATCTCATTGTCCCTTTTTTTGATTTTGAATACGTCGGACTTCCTGGCTGCAACCTTTATAGCACCAGCATGTGCCTTTATAAACAAATCTTCCAACATGGAAAACGAATCAATAGAGTTCGGGGGCAGGTTATGGTGCCAAATCATGACCCCTTTGGACAAAGTCTCCCCAAATTTCTTCAGTAGAACAGACTCGATCTCGTCGTCCTCCAATTCATTTCCCTTTATACCACAAGTATATGTAGTGATGTGCTCGTTGGGATCGGTGGTGCCCTTGTATTGGGGTATGTCCGGCATGCAAAACTTCTTCGGAATAGGCTTCGGGGGCCACACTCGGGGGGAAAGGTTTTTGCACAAACATTTTAGAATCCAGTCCTTTCAAAATCGGAGGTACTCCCGGTATTTGGTCGACCCTCGAGTTGTACGTTTCCACCTTTTTATCGTTCTCCTCGATCCTTTTCTCTCCAGACTCAATCCTCTTTGTGAGTTCTTCAAGCATTCTCATGATGGTGGGATCAGCTCCTGATCCGTTGTTGCTTGACCTTTCGGGGAATGGTTCAGCACGATGAGTAGTTTCTGGTCCCACCACGCTCGGAGTCTTTTGTTGGTTTTGCAACTGAGCGATAGCAATCTGTTGCACTTGCAACATTTCGAAAATCACTTGGAGACTGACTTCCCTGTCTCCTCGACCTTGTGTTCTTAGGCCACTGTGTTGAACTTCTCCACAAACGCTTCCTCCGACGTCCGTGCCCAAGTCGACGTTTATAGCAATGTGTGAACCAATATCGACTGGGTTAGGAATTGGTGCTACCCCAGGGTTGAGCGGTGGCACACCGGCTCCTGAAGCTGTTGTATTTTCATTTTTCCCGTGGAATCAGAGGCCGTCATTACCATGCACTGGTGTGTGTGATGAGTTCAACATGTTTTAGCCATAAATCAAAGAATATTTGACAAGAAAAAGTGTGAGAATAACGTGTGTTATCAGAAAATTAGCACTGAAATAATCACTATTATCTTTAGCCCCACAATGGGCGCCAAACTGTTTACCTCGAAAATACGAGTAACAATTAAATTTGATTTGTGGTTTTAAAGACATGTGATCTAGTCCAATACTAATTGATAAACGAGTGGTATAGAGTATAAATGAGAAGAATTGATGAACCAAACCAGTGTCACTCGGGGAGTATGGACCTCGAGCTCGATGACCTCGAGGGGGTAAAGGGTGATAAAGCAAGAACAATAAAGTAAGAGCAGTAAAGATAGGGAACAATTCTGAAGAACAATGAGCGAGAAATTAAGATATTATATTCTTTGCCAATGATTAGATGGGATTACAAATGATTGGGGTCCCCTTTATATAGGAGGGAAAATCCTAAATAAGGCACACTTCTATTTACAGTAAATAATTTTATTGGTACAGTTGTATAACAACCTAGTACGGATTTGTACTAATTTGTACAAATCTATCCCGGAATTTGCGTTATGATCTCGGGGACGTGGCGAGAATCTTGTCCTTTCCATAACAAACTCATAACGGTATTATTCGGCATCGGTCGTACCTAGCTTCAATGCTCAACGAGCACCCAGGCCCTCGAAACTCTTATTCCACCTTCGAACCCGAGCTCAACCTTTTCTAAACTTCTGCCCTCGAGGCAACATCTCGAGCCTACGAAATCGAGCTTCCTGATTTAGACCGTATATAGATAATATCAAGTAAAATTTAAATCCTAAATATTTGAACTGCCAAAATAGTCATAAGAGTTTTAGTGGTATGTCTTCTTTTATGCTTTTGCTATGTTATTTTAACAACTGAGTCGATTTTTATAGTGTTGTATACTTTAGCCGTAAGTGAATTATGCAGTATATGACGCACAAATTATTTTATGTAATATTTTAAGGGATAAGTTTTATAAACAAAGATGGGTAACTCTGCCTAGATAACCATATAAAAGTCACTATTATTTTGATAATGTTTTATGTTTTTGCTCTTTTGCTTTTTTATGTTAATTATTTAAAATGAGTTCAACATTAAAGTCTTCCTGGAAAATTAAATTTTACCAATACAAATGGTAGTTTTAGAATATTTAGAAAAATGGAGAAACTCCAAAGCTCTCAACTGAGTTTTAAAAGATTTAAAATGCTCTAGATTACAATTCAAGCATAGTATAAAAATTATTTTTTTCACAAACGTTTAAAATTATTGAGCACATATTAAAAAGTATATACAATAGAAAATGGGTTATAATTTACCTTGCTCATGGTATATGATGGGACCTAATAGAAAACCTTAGAAATTTTATCCTCATCCCTTATACAAAAAGGTGAAAATCCTTTTAAATTGTACCAGCTTACGTGGCTTAGTGGAGAATAAATGACTAAGTCGTTGTACATGCAGTCAAAGTAACCCTTTATTTACTTAAAATTCTGTATGATGTCAATTGTAGTTAGGAGCGGCGAACGGGCGGGTCGGGTTGGATATGGTTCGGGTCACAATAGGTAATAAAAATTGGATAAATTATCCGGTCCGGTCTATATTTAATTCGAATAATAAACGAGTTAACTGTACCATATTATCCATGACTTCTTGCATATGATCACTTTTGAGAGCATTCTTAGTCTACCTAACTTGAAGAACCACCTTTGAGGCTTTACAAATGTAAAAGTTAGACCATTGGTTATCTATTAGTTACGTATTGTTTATCCTTTTTCTAAATGGATAATATGGTTCTTATCCATATTTGACCCGTTTTTAAAAAGTTCATTATCCAACCCATTTCCTAGTGGATAATATGGGTGGTTAACTATTTTGTTTTAACCATTTTGTCACTCCTAATTATAATAAAATGAACTAATCCATGGGCAAACAATATTCCTTCAAGCTTACAGGACGACTCCATGCTCCTCAACTGCCTCTTATCAAATTTATTTATGTTCAAAACTATGGTTTGCGATAATATAATGAATGTTATTGATAATGGTATTGTTGGGTATTTGTGATAATTTTTAGAATTCAAGGATATAAGTCATGTTTCATATTTTTCCAAAAATTAAATTTTGAAAATTGATATCTGATCAGTTTCAAACCTACACCACTATATAGTAGAGAGGATGGTCGATGCAGTTTTACCCAATAAGGCCGGGATCGATTTCCACTGGGTGTTAATTGATTTGGACTTAGATATCTATTTAAGTCTAGATGCGTGTGTTGTTCCTAATTGCTCTTCCAAACATGATTGTGATGATTATACTTCTACTTCTATTTCTATTGTATGATAAGATTAAAGTTAAGTACAATATTTTTGTGATAGTTTTCAAGTGTTTAAAGGACTAGGGTAGTGACTTTTGCCTAGGTGGATATCTAACGGGTATCGAGAATCTAGGGCAAGCTTGTTTTGATTAGGATCGTAATAAAACCATCACACGCAAGTACTCACTTTATACCTTTCAGTAGTTTGAATGATTTTTCCCAATTTCGCTTTCTCAAGTCCAAATGGGTGCTCATGCAATACAAGGGATATTGGGTCAAGTCGGGTATTACTATCTCTAGGTTTAACCCTTTAATTGGGGCTATCAATCTCTTGAGTTCATCTCAATTCCTTGTTAGCCTAATTTTCCTAGACTTAATCCGTCTTTCTCAAGAAGAGCCTAAGTCATAAAGGCATGAATCAGTGTTTATAACCAGTAATTCTACAATTCTAGCATGAATTAGGCTAAATATCACTAACCCATAAACAATTAAGCTCTAAAATTCAAGACCCATCAAATACCCACATTAGGGTTGGGTCACAATCTTAGCTATGGGGTTTAAATGTGGGTATTGTAACCAGTAATTCTACAATTCTAGCATGAATTAGGCTAAATAGCACTAACCCATAAACAATTAAGCTCTAAAATTCAAGACCCATCAAATACCCACATTAGGGTTGGGTCACAATCTTAGCTATGGGGTTTAGCTACTCATAATAACAACAGAAATCAAAGACAAAGATGAAATATAATCCATAATATTAAAGTAAAAGATGAAAATCTAAAGTTTGAAGGTAATTACAAAATTGCCTAAAAGGGAAAACCAACCGTTTCACGTGCTCAGCAAAACAAAAACTTAACATAAAATTGACAAAAAAGTCTATTTATACTAAGCTGAAATTTTTGAACAATAATACCCCTGCGGAGATTTCGCGGCGGCGTAATTCTGACCGCGGCCATACTCTTGCTTTCGCGACCGCGTTAATATTGAGCGCGGTTCGTGTTTCTTCACATCTGAGACTGGGATGAACCTTGTTTCGCAGACCGCGTACTTTCCATCGCGTGAGCAATTTTTGCGACTGCGTATTTTTTACGCGGACCACCCTCTTCATTTTTTCACAACTTGCAAGGTCTCAGAACCTGAGAAAATGCGGTCCTCAAAATTCCAATAGCGGCCGCGCCAGTAATCTCACTACCTCCATTTTCTGCCGTTGTCCGCGTCCATTTCTGTGCCCACAAACCACTTCTTTAAATCTCCAACTCGCGGTCTGCGAGTTAATGGCCGCCCCAGCGTTAACACTTACGCGACCGCACTTTTATGTCGCGGTCCGCGCTCTATCCCAGTCTTGGTTTTGTTCAAGTTTGACTCCTTTATGAGTTGATTATGGCTTCTTTAGCTCATTTTGAACAAACCTTGCAAGCAAGCACATTAAGTTAGTTTTCGGGAATACTTTACGCATTTTTGGCCCAAAACCTGAGTAAAAGAGAGCAAATAATAGGCTAATATCCCTACTTATCAACTCCCCCAAACTTAAGCTTTTGCTTGTCCTCAAGAAAATAAGGTAATTTTCACCTCCACAAGAAAACGAAAAGGATATTTCAGCTGTCCTAAGGTGACTTTATCAAGCATCAATTGGGACTAACAATTACCCTCAACACAAATGCATTATCAACAACATCATGCTATGACTTTTGAGTTCCATAGTTCTAATGTGACAAAAGAGCATCAAGAGTTGACTCAATTCATCAAGGAAGCTCGCTCTCTCATGTATGTCATTGTGGATCCCAGACTCCTCCTCCTCTACTCTTCTTTAGCAAATCTCACTTTTTAGAATGCAACATTCAAATCAAGGATTGAGAAGAAGTGCGCCCATCACTATCAAAAGAATGTCACAAGTCCGGCTCTAAGTACCATAAGCTTGCCCCTTATGTAAGTCGTCACTACTGTAAGCTCACTCAACTTGAAATAATATAGGACTTTAGCGGGAATGTAATGAAGGCTTTTGGATCAAGGTGGGACATAACAAACTATGATGGTTTCATCTTTACTTAAGCACTCCATTTTCTCATTTCGGCTCATACTTCCTTAACTTTTTGAGTCATTTTCTTCTTCCTTAGGGCAACTAGAGAGACACATTGTCACTCTTTCTTATTCATGACAATATTTTTTCTCCTTCTCTCATCATTCCTTACCTTTCAACATTGTTTTCTTTGTATCCTTTTAATCTTTACTTTCTTTTTGACATGTTTCTTTTTGGCTTTTCATCCTTTTCTTTGCCATTCCCTTTCATCAATTCTTTTTGTTCTTTAAACTTTTTATCACTTTCAAATTTTTCGTCTCTCCCCCAAACTTATGCTCTTGCCAATTCGTTCATCATGAATGCTAAGGAAAGATTGGGTGAAAAGAGAGGGTCATTATAAAACGGATAAATACTTGTAATGTGGCTATTGAATGAAAAAGTCTTAGGCTCAAAGGGGTTGACTAGGGATATCATATTGGTAGGCTACAAATGCTTTCAGAGTTCAAATGGGACCAAGGAGAGCCTATAATCACCTCTCAAATCGAGCTACTCATAGAATTTTGCCTAGACAAACATTGAGGGGAAGTTCTAGACTTATTGGCACATGACTTGTGCTTGCAATTCAACACCTCACCTCTCAAGCTACTGGATTGTTAAAGATAATAGAGTCTAGGGACCACAACAACCCTAGCTAAGATTGAAGATCACAGATGGTTCAAAGAAACCACTTGATGATAGTTTTAGTCAACTCAAGAGTCTAAAGGTCATAACTAGAACTATTCTTTGTCAATCAACTTGTCTCTAACCATGAGGTCGAAGGTAAATGTTTTAGTACCAAGTGAAGCCTACTTGAGACACTTTTATTCATTACTACTAAATATCAAAGCAAAAAGAAAACGGACTCAATCCCTTAAGAAGTTTGTCACGCCATCCATCGTTGGGAAGAGCCGCCCGGTTCACACAATATCCACATTTGGAAAGAACTGTGACATTAAGAAAACCAAAGGCTTATTGATCACACAAAATTTAAAAAGAATCTAAAAACTCAAAAAGAAGTTGCTAAATAAAATAAGAAGCTAAAAGAAGTTATGAAGTAAACTACGGGAAGTAAAATGAATATATACAATAATGGAGTGAAACGAATATATACAAAATGGAAATGAATATATACATGGAATGGTAAAGTTATATACATACCAAAAGTGAAAAATAACGAAAGTGAAAATAACGATAAGTAAAAATAAAGAGAAATAGTATCATATTTATTACTTGCCAATGTCATCAAATCAAAATAAGACCATCCCCCCAAATAAGAGATAACATTGTCCTCAATGCTAATACCAAAATAAAATCAGGGAAGGGTTAGAGAGTAAAGAAAACTCCCTATGTGATCTCTGTCTGCATTGGGTCAGGCACACTAGTGGGGTCCTCGGACTGCATAGGATCATCAACACCCTCTAGCTGGATCTCCAAGTCCTCTGACTGGGGAACCACAAATCCTCTCACTGTATGTTTGTCAGCCTCCCGCTCTGATGTTTGTGTTGTATGTGTTGCTGGGGCAGTCCCCTCCATTAGCATAGTGGATGACCCGTCTGTTACGCGGGTGACCCGGGTTCGATCCCCGGCAACGACGCCAAAAATTGATCGGTTCCAAACCTACACCACTATAGAGTAGCAAGGATGGTCGATGCAGTTTTACCCAACAAGGCCGGGATCGATTTCCACAGGGAGTTAATTGATTTGGAGTTAGGTATATATCTAAATCAAGATGTGTGTGTTGTTCCTAATTGCAGTTCCAAACATGATTGTGATGATTATACTTCTACTTCTATTTCTATTGTATGCTAAGATTAAAGTTAAGTACAATATTTTTGGTGATAGTTTTCAAGTGTTTAAAAGGGCTAGGGTAGTGACTTTCGCCTAGATGGATATCTAACAGGTATCGAGAATCGAGGGCAAGCTTGTTTTGATTGGGGTCGTAATATAACCATCACACACAAGTACTCACTCTATACATTTCGGTAGTTTGAATGATTTTTCCCAATTTCACTTTCTCAAGTCCAAATGGGTGCTCATGCAATACAAGTGATATTGGTTCATGTCGGGTATTACTATCTTTAGGTTTAACCCTTTAATTGAGGCTATAAATCTCTTGAGTTCATCCCAATTCCTTGCTAACCTAATTTTCTGTCACGGCCAAAATTCCCAACCTTCGGGATCGTGATGGTGCCTAACACCACACTTACTAGGCAAGCCAATGTTAGAATTCGATTAACTACTTCTCATTATTTATCCATTTAGACATAATAAAATAATCTATAGTAAACTGAGTCTTTTGGCATTTAATGAATGATTCCCAATATAATGAAGAGAAATAAATAATTAATTAATTAAACCGAGCCACGAAACTAATCATATAAATGAATCTAGAACTATCCTAGAGTCTGGTGTCATAATTCACAAACTACTAAAGAATACTACAAATAATGGTTGAAAGAAATAGTGTAACTGTTATGAATGATATAAAACAGTGTATGTAAAAATAGGAGAAAACTCTCGGAATCTGCGAACGCTGGCAGATGTACCTCGTGTCTCCAAATGAATCGGGTGGTCGTCTTGAAATCCTCTACTGATGACTAGCACTTGGATATGTGCAAAAGAGCACAAAGTGTAGTATCATTACAACCGACCCCATGTACTGAGTAAGTGTCGAGCCTAACCTCGTGAAGTAGTGACGAAGCTAAGTCGGGCTTCAACAATATAATCGATAACAACAATAAATAATAAAGCCAGCAGGAAGTCAAAACAAATAAATAAATAAATAAATAAGTGCTGCAACAAAATAAATCAACTCAGTTATAACCAATTCTCAAATAACTCTTCAAAATTCAAAACTTTAACTTTGAATAAAAGTAGTGCCAAAATATGAAAATAGTAATATAAAATAGAAAGTTTCAAATCTTTGTTTTTCAAAAAACAAAACGGTAAAAATAAACGTTTAGCTTTTCAAATCTTAATTTCCTTTGAAAATCAGTAAAAAAATATAAATGTCCTCCCTTATCGATCCTTGTTGCGGCGTGAAACCCGCTCCCGCCTGTCCTCCCTTATTGCTCCTCCCTAATATATCACCCTTATTACTCCTGTTGCGGCGTGCAACCCGATCCCACCTGCCCATCCTTATCACTCCTTGTTGCGGCGTGCAACCCGCTCCCACCAGACATATCAATTTATTTAATATTTCACAAATCCAGGCCAAGCCTTTCACAATACTTTTGTCGCAACAATTATAAATAATAAACTGCATTATTCTCATAACTTCATCCACAACCTCTTAATCATGAAATAACAGGAATATCAAATATAAATACCTTTAATTCATACAAACAATACCAAACTTCTCAACCATG